>PNEQ01101077.1:0-13879 GCA_003012365.1 Medauroidea extradentata | reverse complement strand
GACGTCGTCCTGAAATGAGGATATAATGTTTAGTACAAATAGTTAAACCATTGACACATACAAGAAGTTACCTACATAACTATTAATCCTACTTTCCTCTTTTTATATACATATATTTCAGATGAATTACTCAAAGGCATAGAGAGTAAACCGTGCAGAGTTAAGTAATTAAAAAAAATGTGTTTAAAATTGAAGACCTCTGGGGTAAATGATAGCTGCCATTCCTGTATTTTTCAGCTTAGGCGTAATAAAGTATGTCAAATCTGGACAAAAGTGTTACATCAATTTATAATTTATTATATGGTTTTAAAAAACTATATACGTATTTTTAAATATAGGCCTATTTTTATTTTTTATTTAAGAATATAATTATTTTTTCCTTAAATCAGATGCCTCTCAAAGTGGTTTATAATTGTTTACTTCCGAGGTATTCAGTTGTGAGAGGCATTAGCTACATTAAATGTTACTTTTTCACAAGTTGTGTTGCATTTCTAAATGGGGGACATAGTGGATTTTACTATCCAGAATAATTTGGTAAGAAAGTATACTGAAAGAGTGCCAAATTTGTTTGAAATAATTTCACACTTTACGTCCTAATTACTGAATATTGCAACAATGTTTGGATTCAGAAAAAAAAACACTATCATGTCCTTTTCGATGTTGGTTACCGCAACACTTCTTAAAAATAACATTGTACATGTATTGACAGAACGATTTCAGAAAGAAAAATTTTCAAATTTTTTACTTATGACACAAAATTTCTTTAGTTAAATTTTCGTTGCTTGTATCTTAAGAATACATTTTATTCAAATTAGTTTGACAGTTTGGGGTACAGCATATTATTATAAAGTTTAAAAGGGTTATCATATTGAATGTCAGTGCCTCATTTACTAAATTAACATGGTTATAAAGATAAATGTTACTACTTGCAAGATTGGGTGGCACTGTTTCGGAGAATCGGTAAATGTTATTTAATATAAAAGGTGGTAGGCCACTGCCTATCAAAACGTGGACAAACATAAAAAATAATTTTGATTTTATAGATAAATTACATGTACTTTGACTATACCAAGGTTGGTATGAATACAGTCAGTAACACAGTTGCTGAGATACAGCATATCACACATTAAATTCAAACGGTCGCCACTTCAAAAGCATGTTCACCGCGCATTCGAAAAATATAAACGTGACATACCCACAGCAAGTACTACGATTGTACCTAGTTTGGTCTAGTTCGGTGCTTGCGTTCGAATGATACGGACACACAAAAATACACACACAGAGACAGGAAGGTTATCTCATAAGCATATTTTTTATTCGGAAAGTAGACTTATAATTAATGGATTGTTGCTGTTACCATTACTGTTACATACCACTCGTGAAATGTTTATGTTACATGAAGAGTGGGTAGCTAAACTAATGATAATCACAATATACGTTGACAAAATAATGGGCATGAGTTAATACTGTGTATTAAAAAAAAGGCTGTGATGAAATTTTGAAGGGGACATTATTATCAATCATTTCAATTGTATTTGTTATGTTTACGAAACGCGTCACTAATCAAGCTACCCATATTTTAAAATATTATACTGAATTACATATGTAGGTCTACTTTACAAAATTTGAAGGCAATTCCAAGTAGAATACATAAACTTACCCTTCATTTGCTGTTGCCAACAATATTTCGCGAACAATATTCTTCCGCGCTCTGGTCTGTTGCCGTTTCAATCTATTGTCAATGTTTCTGTTGAGTTGGAATTGGGAAGTTTCAAAGTGGGCACTGCATCCTTCCTAATATTTCTTCGTTTCACAAGAGAGTACTGAAGGAGTTCTTGTTGCAAGGTTTTGTAAAAGCCGCCTTCAAGAAAATGCTCAGAGCGTATGGTAGCTGCCAGAACATAACAAAATAGAAATAGTAGTTTAAATGACAGACACAGCTCATAAACTTCACATCATACTGTAACTAACATCTTATATTTACAACATTATGTGTGCTCTGTGCAGTGCGGTTACCAAAGTTCATTTATTATTGTCGCTATTCAAATATAAAATAATCAAATTGATTCTTTGCGCTCTTATATAATGTTATAAATATAAAGAAAAAAACTATGTTATTTCGAATGGACGTTAGTTAAAATTAACTAATTATGTACGGTGTCATGTTATTTTAAAATTATATTTTACTGTACAAACAATCACAACATGTGCTCACCTGTTTTCGTATTGATAGTGTCTTTTCTCTTACACGCATTTATCCATTGCTTTCGCAACTCTTCGTCTTTAGGAAATGTATAAAACTTTACACCTGTTGTATTTTTGTTGCTATTATTACAGCTATACACCGCACAGTACGGCATATTTCCGCGTGAAACAGTACGGACACAGGCTACGGTATCTGTCCCATTCTCGGCAGGCGGCGTGGTGGCTCGACGGTGACGTCATCAACTGCGTGCCCCCACCACTGGCCTGCGCAGTCGCCTACCTCCCTTACTCCTAGTACCATGACATAACACAATACAAACATGAGAAAAATTTTCTTCGTCAATTTGTCTCAAACGTATGTGAAACAGTATTAAGAACAGTTTGAGAAAAAAAACATTTATCCGAAGCAAGATGTTTTATATTTTGTCAAACATCAAGTATATAATGACCAATTTTTATTTATTTAATTGTAAATGATATATTAACATTCGTAATTGAGCTCAGGAAAAAAAAAGTATATTTATCCAGTTAAAAATTAAACATTTTACTTAATACATGAACCTCAGTATTTTTTTAAGTCAATGTAATTTTTAAGCCATTGTTAAAGTAATACATACCATAATAATATTCCGAAGAAAGGCCTTAAAACCCTAAGAAAGAGCAAACAACAAAGTTTACGAATTTCTGTTAAAAACAAGTGTAACCCGTAATTTTATATTAAAAAAAAGATGTATTTCGCTTGGAAAAGGTGTAATCCATGTTACAAATAATATGTATTTTAGAATCACTTAAAAATATATAAAATATAATTGATATAAAACATAATTTATGTTGAATATATTGAATGTTATCTGGTAGTCAAGAAAGTAAAATTTTGTAACACTGCGATTTAATAATACCTGTTAATGTCATCACACATTTGTTAAAAGAACATTATAATAGTTACATAATGTAAATTAATGTTAAGTCAGTATAAATTCCTTGTAATCCTATCCCTTAGATTGAAATTTATGAGGAATGGTGCACCAAAATTTTGCTTGTCTAGAAATGATTATTCACAGTTACAGTAATAGTTATTGTACTCCTAAATGTCTAACTATTCCGTCTCCATCCACGCCCTAAACCTTATCATTGCCATTAGATATAGTTCATATACCGATCTGTAAATTTAGACTGTAGTAAACTGTGATAATCTTGTTACATTTTTCAGCAAAATTTAATACTCTTTGTGCGAGGGTGGCGTAAATTATATTCAAATTTTTCTTAAATATTTCAATGTAATTTGTACGCAATTTAATTTCAATTTTTCTGTTAACTAAATGAAATGGTACTAGGCATACTAGTTAGACCCACCAATACATGGACATTCAGAACAGTTACCGTCAAGCAAAGGCTGCGCGTATATCGTGAAACCTACACTCGTAGTAGTCTTCCGCGTTCGCGAAAGAAGATATGCACGTCATAGCTATAACCCAAGGCCACTCATCAAACCTTCACCTTCAGCAGTATAACGCAGCTCGGCGCTGACCGAATGCAAACAGCAGAATTGCAAGAGACGAAGGCAGATCCTTTACCTTTAGCTGTCCGTGTGGCCATACTTTTTCCTTCACTATAATTTTTTCTTTCCGTCTGAAGAATCAACCGTATTCCATATCCTATTGCCACAATACTGCCAGAGCACATACTGAACCATTTACAGGATGGTTGCTATCTCAAGATCCTACCAACCCTTATGATACGGGGACGTATCATTTTGGTAACTTTGGAGGCAATGTTATGATTAGCAAGAGCCTCGCCTGGAGGACGGGCTAGCGACGACGGCAGCGCAATCAGGTCAGGGGTTGCACAAGACAAGGGCCTCAGCGATTCTCCCCAACGGCACTGAAGTGTGGTGATATAATGCAATGTATCGGGGGAAACGGGGTCTGTCTCCTTCCAGCCTTCCAGCCGTCACCAGCTCGCCAGGATGGTCCTGGGTCGAGACCCACAACGTGCCGCCGTCCGTCGATAGCCGACACAATCATAATCAGCCTCCGGCATCATGCTAACGGTGAGGTCTAAGGTGTCCAAAGGGTCACCCATCATAGAGTAGAACAACATAAGTATTTAAACGGCGCTCCCCTCCAACCTAAATGTATGTAGTACCACCGTGTAGTATTTGTAACTAACTTGTGTAGAGTAAAGCCACCATAATTAAACTTACATAATTCGTTTAACCGTAACCCTCACCCTGAACTTAACCACTTAAATAGTTTCAGTATAAAGTGCCTATCTCTGACTACAGCCACCCAAACACTAATAAATCATATGTAAAACCAAGTAAAGTAATTGTTTTACAACACCTGTAATCTTTGAACGATTTTTGCAATGATGCTGTTTTATATACTGATGTGTTTTGCTGGATACACGTCAATGTCAGTCTAATGGACTTCCTCAGAAGATCCTTCATGTGCCAGGAGACAAGAACAGATACCAGTTCCCGAAACGTCGGATCTGTTGTCGAAGGAAAGTAGAAGGAAATAGCCGATCCGGACGCAATTGCTGGCGGCTGTGGCTGGTAGTTGACCGGGGACAGTGGCTGGCAGCTGTGGCTGGTGGTTGACCTTTGACCTCTGTAACCTGACACCCCCGGCTGCCATGTTGGATGACCTTGACCTTTAACCGTGACCTTGACCTTAACCTTAAGTGTCAAATTACCAAAATTTTCAAAAATTATGAAAATTTCACAAAAAATTCAGAATTTCAAAAAAATTCAAAAATTCCGAAAACATCTTTTAAATTCCACTATCTTGTTTTCCATCGCCATCTTTAGGGTTTCTTCTGAGTCCTCCAAAAAATTTTTGATTTCGCTTTCCATTTTAACCCTGCACATATTTAATAAATAAAATTAATTAAAATAAAAACATTTTATACAAAAATTATTTTGTTAAAAAAATACATCGGGTATGCTCGGCCATGCTCGGTAACCTTCGGCTCGACCTTGAAGTTATTTCTAATGCCGCCATCTTGCTGTTGTTCCCTAGTTGTCTGCTAGAGATACTACTGTCGTCGCTATATTCGAGTAATCGATTATTTAATTCTAGTGTTGTACTATATGTAAGGTTCACATGCTATTCAGTATATGTGTATACATAAACCCTAATATTTTTAATAACTAAAAATGTAAAATCAATCGATGTTATTAAATAATTTCTTGCACACAATACCCGATCAACTATCGATAAATTCAATCAATTAAAATTATGCTTTAAAACGATGTAATATTAAGTGATTTAATCAATCAAACACTTATCCTAGATTCTCGAATCTATACCCGATCGATTTCCGATCAATTTAGTAATTAATTTTGATTCTTACTTGCACATATCCCAGACATGATGGACAGTACCCGAACTCTTCAGCATCCAGCAGGGAACTGACTATAGTTTTGTATAACCATGCAGTTATATACAGTACCTTCCCCTCTCACCTCCTCACTCTCCTTCCCCCTCTTCCTCAAACCACTACTGCTGCACCTGTCAGTACCTGTCCCAGCTCCTCTTCCTGCATCACATGACCTTGAACTGACATTGCACTTCCCCCATCCTTTCCCCTCTTCACCACCAATACTGCTGCACCTGTCAGAACCTGTCCCAGCATCTTCATGCATCACATGACCTCGAACTGTAATTGCACTTCCCCCATCCTGTGCGGGGTTAAAATGGAATGCGAAATAAAAAATTTTTCGGAGGACTCGGAAGAAACCCCAAAGATGGCGATGGAAAACAAGATAGTGGAATTTAAAAGACGTTTTCGGAATTTTAATTTTTTTTTGAATTTTTGATTTTTTTTTAATTTTCAAAATTTTGGAAAATTTTGGTAGTTTGACACTTAAAGTTAAGGTCAAGGTCATGGTTAAAGGTCAAGGTCATCCAAAATGGCGGCCGTGGGTGTCGGGTTACAGGGGTCAAAAGTCAACCACCAGCCATAGCCGCCAGCCGCTGCGCCCGGATCGGCTATTTCCTTCTACTAAGGAAGCCTTCTATTATCGTCTGTATCATATTCACTGTATTGTCTTGTCTACAAACATTTGTGTCGCTGTGTTCATTTAAGATGTCTTCGTTGCCTTTATCCATCGTCGCCATTTTCATGCACGTTACTTGGGCGTTGACTTTTTGTTCGTTATTTTAGTTTTAATTATTTATCGACTGTGTTGATGTTTGGAAATTATTTGTACGTTTTTTGAGAGCAGTTCCTTTATGTAACCGTAGATTTTTTTCAACTAAAAAAAAGTGCTAGCAATGGCTTATATCCAGCAAAACACATCAATTTATATACATTACGTTACAAAATTTTCACCATTTTGCACAGAAATATTCCAAATATTCCTCGTTAATTTCAAAACAGCGTGTATATTGTTCATTTACTGTTTACTCTAACAAACTCATGACAAAATATATAATGTTTCTACAGACATTGACTGTCGGTTTGTCTAGTACCATAAACGTCAACGTCGTCGTGGTATCACGATGAGAAGCGGTTATTCGTTATCATAAATATGACATCAACTTCTTTATAACTTACGTGACGTTATAAAATGTACCTTGAGCGGGGTGGCTTTGTACACGTGAGGTAACTTTGGGACACTGAAAAAAAATATTTTTCGCTTATATGTTAGCTTTGAATAAAGAAGTTTACTTGCGATAAATTCCAAATAATAAATATCCACATGACATTTAACTTAACTAATATTTACGCACAGTTGTCAACCATGGAAAATAAAAATAGTAAAATAAAAAGTTTCACGGAAATAAATGTGTTCCACAGTCTAGTCAAAAAATATGTCGATTTTAAATACGATTCCAGTCTACAATGGCAATTTTTTAACAAACACTGGCGCAAAAGTTAAGCTATTTACAAACATTAATACGACACATTTAAAAACCAAATTTGGTTGTAAATACACTTATTTCATTATTGGGTATTTTAATATTTTGCTAATATAGCAGTTTGATACTCTGACAAATGTTAAAGTTTCAACAAAATACTGTTTTTTTTATTTAACTTGACTATAAGGACACAAACCCTGTTACAGTTCGTTGATTTAATGAGAATTAGTCACCTACGCACAGAGATTGTAAAACTTATATTTCTTGTTCTTCAGGAATTATTCACTTCTCAACCAAAAATTTTCTACTCACTCACAGAAAGGTGTAGTTTGAACTTTGGACCCGATGGCCGTTGAATAAAAATTTTCTGTCATGTCTTGGCTGGCTGCGTGTAACTATTCAGCAAAAAATAAAGTACAATATGTCAATTTATTTTCAAAGCCTAATGGAAATTGGCGAATGTTTCGTCTCCCACATCGTTTACTTCTCTTTGTTGGCTTTGCAATTCTCACTCCTGATCTACCTCTGGAAGCACGCCAGAGTGAACTACAAAATACAATGTGATACGATGTTTGCCAAAAATTTGGCAATTAAAGACTAATGTGATTTTGAGCAGAATGATTTCTACACTTTTACACTGTTCATATCAATTTAAAAAAATATGCTGATTACATAAGCAAAAACGTTATGTTTTCAAAAGCTTATTTAAATAAAAGTAGCCCAATGAGTCTGATTCAGTGTTAGCTGCCATATAAGAGTCTGCGCCACCTATTTTGTTAATAATATTCGTTTTCGTTTAGTAAAATGAAATGTGTTACAAATAACCGGCAATGTTTTTTTATAGAAGCATTACATTTTACTAATAGGTGTGTATTACTGGATGAAATCTGTACTGTGAGTTATTTGGTGTTTATTATTTGGTGAGAGAGAATTTTTATCTTAAAATTTAGAATACCTAAATTATTTCACCGTTACGCTTTAATTTTTCGAATACAGTGTACGTAGTGAAATGCAAAGTAATTAGCTGCGTACCTATTGGAATATTTTCAATTAAATCTTGCCAAATATTTACTCATGAAGGAATTAAGAAAAGTTTAAGATAATAAGTGACACTAAATCTTTAAAATGTATATTTCAATAACTCTAACTTTTCCAAAACTGCCATGAAGCCTACTTGGGAATTTAACATAAAGTTTTAAAGCAACGAGCCTTTATTGCTGTGTTAGAGACACCACTCAAAATTCGTACAAGCTCTTATATATAAATTAATTGAGAAATAAAACCAATAAAGGCTTCTTATTTATTATAGCTGACTCTCTGATATACTTGTCATGGCAAAACACGTAAATATATGTTACTTTATGGGGGTAATGGGTTACTGGACAGAATACCCGGATTTTACGAACAAGAAGTAAATTGCTGGATGAATCATTGGTTATTTACTACTGCCTTCCACCCAGAAAGGAAACGTACCAGGAATCTTCATCTCTAAAATGAAACATTCCGGCAAAATTTACGATGATTTAATCGTTTTCAATAGTTATACTGTATGGTAATTATCCTCTTAAACCCAATTTAATAAAATTTTCAACTCATTTGTAAATGGTGTTTTGACCATACTGTGAAAATATATTACCAACTTAAATTAGCTATCACTAGTATCGTGCGGATAAAAGAAGTCATGCAAACATTATAAGACAGACTAGATCGTCGAACATACGAAATATAACATTTCTTAAATTCATCACCTAAAACTGTTATGTATATTAAGTAATATAACGTAATGCGTTAGCAAAACTAAAACTGGTGTTGCCTTTTTTTAAGCAATAAACTACAGAGGTTTGTGTTTCTTTTCAGACGAGTCCGTCCTGTAAGTTGTTCTTATTACCTTGTTTACTTGACAGAAGTCTCAAAATAGCATACAAATTAGATATAAGTTTTTTTTTTAATTATGTTAGTGTCTTCATTACAAATTTATTTTCTGTATAAAAATATAGCCGTAACCGGGTTCTTTCAGACAAAGTTTGACTTCCCATAGAGTAAATAACTATAAGACCAAAATATACATAGGAAATGGAACATAATTTACATTTTCGTTCGGTCAGAATCAAAATACAAAATCATACAGTGACAAGTGCTTTGAGTATAAAATACAATCATGTATTATTCAGTGTTCTCAATTATCATTTCTTCAAGCTAAATTTTAAAATCTAATTATGTTCGAAGCTAAAAAGTTTAATGAATTTAAATTTGTATTACATAATCAAATTATTTAATTAAAATCTGCTTAAAAAGGGTTTTGCTTTTTATGTGTCTTCATTTATTATTGATAACATATCGAGACACAAAATAAAGTATGTATTTTAAGAACATTCTTATTGATTCGCAAATGAAAAATGTAACTAATAATAAAATATTATGTACACGGGAAATCGAAATAGCAAATTATTTTTACACAAAGATATACTCTGAGAGAATAACATTCGTAAATAAACAGTAGGTAATAACTTCTAGTTGACAACTGTTACTAATACTGTTACAAATTTTATCTACAATTTTTGTACAAAGTAGTTGGGCCTTACCCGCAACCATTCGAAGATCATATCACTTTTGATTATTATTTTTTAATTTTAAAATATACTGAGTTCCAAGTTCCGTAATGTTTTTTTAAGTGCACTATACCTGAAATAAAGCAAGTTCGAAAGTGAGTAAGACATAAGGATTGAAATAAAGATTAGCAGGGCTACTTATTTCATTTAATATTTGATACGCTTAATGAAATGCTATTACATATTATAAATATGCATGTAGTGCATGGGTTATGAGCGAGAGGAACTGGTTGCAGGATTATCAACATGGATTTAGGAAGGGTTATTCATGTAAGACACAACTGGTTGGGCTTATAAAGGACTTGGTACTGGCAGTTGATGAGGGGAAGCAGGTGGATGACTGCTTCATTGACTTCGAGAAAGCATTTGATAAGGAGCTATACGTAGAGTGTTTATGCAGAAAGTTGATGAATTGCTGGTAGACAAAGTTGTAGTGGGATGAATTGGAGACTTCCTCAGGGGGCGGAGACAGCGGGTAAAAGTGGGAGGCTTCTTATCGCAAGAAGGAGAAGTTACGTCCAGTGTGCCACAGGGAACCGTGCTGGGGCTCTTGTTGTTTATAATAATTGCAAATGACATGTGTGAAGGGGTGAATGGTAAAATAATATTGTTTATCTATGACTGTGTTTTATATGCAGAGGTGAGTGGAGAGAACAAGTTGCAGAATTACATTGATAGAATACGATTGCGGACGGAAGAGAATAAAATGAAAATAAACGTGAGAAAGGCAAAGATTATTAGGTTTACGAGACATAAGGTTAGGAGTACGGACATGTACAGAAAGGAAAGGCAGGAGATAGAGGGAACTTCAGAATACTAGTACCTAGGCATAATGATGCTGCAGAGTGACTTGGGTGGAGAATGCGGGAAGAGACAGTGGTGTCTAAATGAAGAAGAGCCCTAGATATGCTGGGAAGGGTATTAAAGGGTTGTAGTGCAGTGTGGACCCAAAAGTGGGATTGGAGGTGCTAGAGCTGGAAAAAGTGCAAAGACGGGCATCGAGGTGGGTGAAGGATAAATGGAGATGGCAAGCGCAGCTGGTGGAGACGAAGGGAATTTTCGGCCGTCTGTGATGTTGAAGGAACTGGGTGGAAGTCGTTGAAGGAAAGGGGAAGATTGGAGATACTGGTTAGGATGTACAGGGTGGTAAATGGAGAATGAAGCTGGGATAAGTTAAGCTGCCTGTTAAATAAGGCAGAGTACACAGGAAGAGAGAATAACAGCGAGAAGATTCAGGTGATGAGGGACAGAGCAGAGCAGGGTAGGCAAGGAGGTCGGTGAGGGAGTGGAATTTATTTCGAAAAAGTTGAGACTGTGTTGATTTGGAGGGGGGTGGAAGGTTCAGGAGGGGATTGGTGGAGGATTGAGAAGTTAAAAAATATCTGAATATCTCAACTGTGGAAAAATCACAACAAAGTTTTCGTCTTTTCATCTCCTCAGTGATAGAATTTTGCAAAATCTTCCCGTCGCAGGTTAAACATTTGTATAAGTGTCAAAATTAAGTTAAAATCACGGCGATAACCCATTGAGTCAAAAGAGTAATCGACGATTCATTTAAAAACCTTTTCCGTTCCGTCCCAGCCCTAAGAGTTCGTATTTTGAAAATTTCTGAAATCTGTTTACGGGTATTTTCGTTTTCATCATTATGAAACAAAAAACAACTCTAACCCTCCACGGGTTCGATAGCACTCGTAGATTAATCTAAAACACCCCCCCCCCCTCCCTTAGAATTCGAATTACAAAAAAAAAACTTTATATACAGTTAAGGATATTGTTGTATGGGCGTCTCATTTAATGACATGCTCTCTTGTTTCTACTGTTTTTGAGATAATAATATTTTTTAAACTTAAACGAGAGCAGATATCAAAAATCTGTTTAGCAATTTTCTTTAAAATGGTTTTTGCTGTGATAGCTAATTTTTTTTTTCAAAACAAGAAGTTATGCGATTTCGACTAAAAATTAAAATAACCATGATTTTGCTAATTATAGAATCAGCTAAAGAAAATAGTATTTACTGTCGTGAAAAAATATGTCAACACGGAGAAGACGATTTTAAACTAAATTTTCAAACAGATTTTCTATATCTGATCTCGTTTAGATGTAAAAAAATTAATATCGCTAAAAAAAAAAAAAAAAGGTAGAAACAAGAGAGCATGGCGTCAAGTAGAACATGTGACGATAGCCCGTTGGGTTCAAGAAATATAAAGATAATTTGAAAACTTCTCACCTCCTTAGGTACAAAATTTCGAAAAATCAATATCATTATAGTTATTTAAGTCAGCAGGAATCTGAAGCAAAAACACGTCGATACTTAAAAATTCTGTGGGATCGATATACATCGATCACGAATCGAAAACACGTTTTAACCCTTTATCAATCATTGGAGTCGAATTTGGAAAATATCCTGAAATAATATTTGGGGTCTTTACGAAAACATCATTCTAAAGCAAACAGTACTTCGATATTTCGACTGGTTCGATAGCTATGGAAGAATAACAGAAAAAAAAAAATTAACGTCTTTTCATTATCTAGTTTAAAGAATTTTGAAACGTCTCGAAGTCCTATCTTACACATTTGTATACGTATATAATTGAAGTAAAAATCACGACGATTGCCCATTGGGTTCGAGCTGTACAGACGATTAAAAAAAAGCACATTTCCCCACTTTTTACTAGTTGAGAGTCGAATTTATAAAAATCATGTAACTGTCTTTTGGGTCTTTACATAGGCATTAATTTGAAGCAAAAAGCAAGTAGTGTAGTATGGTTCCTTCTATTGCAGGAGCCTAGGAGCCGGATCCCGGATCTGTTCTGCATTTTATACTCTTTCTTGTCAGGCTGTTCACCAACCATCTTGATCAATGTCCGTTTTCTTAATGCCTAGCTACCCTGATTGGCTCTACCATCCATCTTGTTTTTTTTATTATTAGTTTTATAGCTGTCCTCTAGGTAGGTCTGCCAGCAGTCACTGATCGTCTCCTAGATGGCATTGATTATTAAGACTTTGGTGCTGAGTCTTTCCACCAGGAGAGCTAGTAGCTATACAAATCGTCTTGGTTCCAGTGTCGTCTGCTAGACAGCCTTAATATTGTTTGTACTACTGGTTTAGTCCGTCTCCATTTCCAAGTATCACCATTAAGAGCGCTACCGCACCTAACCTAACCTAACTTAACTTAACCTGGTCTATCCTTCTAACAAGTTACACTTCTAGCCTTGTTTCTGTTCTTCCTTTAACCTAACACTTATTTTCCCTTGTATGTCTGTCTTGTATCATAGTACACTGCTAGGAATTCTTCTAGTATGTTGCATTCTCGTAAGGCACTGAATATGTTCCACTCGTGTAGGTCTTAGAGTATTTTTTTTTCTGTAAGGTGTTTATAAGTAGTGTAGGGTAGTATTATTTTACTTCTTGTAATACACGTCTTCTTCTAATTCTTGTAATACGTTATTCTTGCTATGATTTGTTAGAGCTTGGTAGAATTTATGTTACGGCTAGGCCATTTATTTAATACGTTTTTAATGCTGAAATCATAACTTAACCTGACCTAACCTGACCTCCTACCATGTTACATATCTAACCTTGTCTCCGTCTATTTCTTTAACCTAACACTTTTTTCCTTTGTTTGTATGACCAATAGTATTTTTTTAACCAGTTTTATAAATTTTAAGTTTTTTTATCATGTTTTAGGTTTTACACATGCTCGACTGCGAGTTAGTTTCTTTTTTTCTCTTTTTTTGTTTAATTTATTAACATTAATGGTGTTACTTTCGTATATGTTAGTTTCACCTTGAAATGCACGATAATATATTTTTTATTGCTTATGCATAGAAGGAATGGTCAATTTGTTTTGTGCTCAACTTTTTATACGTTATATTTCTGTTCTTTAAATATTTTCCCTTTCGTATAAGTGTTTTACGTATGTTATCCTTTTTTCTCTCCCTCCCGCCCTCTCTCCCTCCCTCACTCTCTCTTTTATTCTCTCTCTCCCTCTCTCTCTTGTGCTCTCTTATTCTCTCGTGTTCTCTCCCTCTCTCTCACCTTCCCTCTAGGATATTGCATGTTGGTTTTTTATGTGTTAGACCTTTAAAGACTGTTTTTCATTTTACATATTTGGTTTGAGTCACTTTCTTCTGTGTTGAACTTTGGTATATGATTTCTAGTATCGCACAGTAACTTTTCGTACTTTGGTTTAAGTAT
>PNEQ01101076.1:0-13878 GCA_003012365.1 Medauroidea extradentata | reverse complement strand
CGACACGTGGAGGTTATACACGACAAATGTCATATTAAATGAATTACACTTGTACCACACTTTCCCCTAGCCTCGTATAGCTATTCCTGTTTGATAGCGTGATCCCCCCTGACGGGAATAGCACTGGGGTGCTAAAACAAGAGAGTTGTGTGTGTTGTCAATTACTGAGAGTTTCCGTCAAGGGGGCACTTTCCTACCACTTTCCTGGATGGTCGTTTACTGGGTCCGAGGCACATATTACGTCCACTCGACGTCGCGGGGGCGGCGTCTAGGCGCCGCTACCTCGTCGCGCACGTGGGCGGGTGTGTTCCAATATGCACAAGCCGCTGGGCTTGATGCGCACGACGGGCTCAGATCAGGGGAGGTCAGGGACGACCCGCGTCAAATGAAAGGGCGTAGCTTATAAGATGGTTTGGCAGAAGGTTAAAGTAAGATATTAACAAAATAGTTTTATTACTATGATGCGTAAAATTTTTGTTGCATTCGAAAATCGTTTCTTCTGCTCCACATTCTTCATTGTATTATTCTAAGGACATATTTCATGCTGTATCATTTCCTAAATATTTAAAATGAAATAAAAAACATGATTAAAAAAATTAAAACATTAAATTCAAAATGGGCACTACTAATATAAATATCGAAATTAGGTATATTGAAAAACGTTATTTTTATTTCGATACATCGGTTAGAAAAACGATACTTTTAAAAATACCCGATATAAGATATATCGATATTTTTTTTCGATATCAACATCCCTACGAAAACGTAAATAATTAAAGTTCATAGAACACTGGATACAGATAAAGATATCCAACTTTTATGTTAATTCACTTTCACAATCCCGAAAATTGTCCAATGCGCATGCGCGAAGGGCGCATATATACTTGCGTCGAGCAATTTGCTAGTCGCAGATTTTCAGGCACTTTGCGCCATCACGTGACCACTTGCACCTGCGTATTTGTATATTTAATACCAAAGCAATGCAGCGCAAGTGCAAATTTTGCGCTGCACCTCTCAAAAGCGATATTTAATCGCCCCCCAGGTTTCCCTTTTAAGTGTAACTTGTAATTGCTTTGTGTATTTGTGCGGCTCCTGCCATGCATACTCAGGCCGGTACTGGGGCTGAAGGCTTTCAGACGAGCCCAAGCAGCATGACAGGGAAGATGTCAGCCCTCGTCAGCACAGGCAGAAAGCTCCTAAAGCGGGCCGTGCCAAACCTGGCGTAGAGGGGAGGTGTGTTGGTGACTTATAATTAAATACCAGATTAAAAAATACATTCTTAATATTATGGGGGCTTACTATTAACTAATTTACCAGCTAATTAATATCTATTAGCTGCGCAGGCGCTAGGGCGAGTCGCGAGACAGTGTATTTCATGTTCCGGACCTCGCGAGAGTTTAGAAAACCGCGAGTAGGTCGCGGGGCAGGGGCTCCACGAGTGGCCGGGGCTCCGGCCAATCACAGCGCCCGCTGGTTCCGGACCGAGAAAAACTGGGGTGGCCTATGCGCTAGAAGCGATTTTGGTCGCTTATAACGCTGGTTTTCTTCAGGATCATAATCCCCAAGGCTTGCAATTAATGGATTTTTATTATTATGGCTAGTAGCGTAAAATTGCTCTGCCATTTTACAGAAAACGTCTTGCAGCAGTTCTTGTTTAAGCTCTGCATGCAAGTATCTTATAGGTGTGTACCTAGGTGCATCTGCCGCAATTCTTAGACATTTATTTTGCAAACACTTGCAAAGTGCGAGTGTGCGATTTTGCGCAATAGGCCCACGCTGGAGCTGTGTAAGTTAAAATGGGGCGGATCATTGTATTATAAATTAATAGTCCGTTTTTCAGCTTAAGGCCGGAGTTGCGATTTGTCATTGGATAAAGTGCCGACATGCGAGCATAAGCAAGGTTTCTCTTGCTCTCAACATGACTTCGCAATGTCAAGCCTTTTATCCAGTATTACGCCTAAATATTTCACTTCGTTTTTATATGGTATTTCCTCATTAAATAGAGTGAGGCGGGGAAGATTGGCAGGAATGTGTCGGCGTGTGTACACCACAGCTTCGCATTTGCCTACATTAATTTTAATTCGCCACAGGCGGAAATAATTTTCTAGCTCATTGAGCATTTCCTGGGCTCGCCGAGATGCGATCTCGGCACTTATAGATCGCGCGTATATTACTGTATCGTCGGCATATACACCTAGGTTCATGTTCCAATTAGGGGGCCGCGGAATATCGCTAGTATATAAATTGTAAAGTACTGGGCCTAAAATGCTGCCCTGGGGTACTCCTGCTCTAATTTCTTTAAATTCTGAGTTCGCTCCCTCAATAGTTACGGCAAAAGAGCGCCTATCTAAGTAAGAGGCAATGAGTTTAATATAACAATCGGGGAAATTTCTCTCGTGCATTTTAAAAAGTAATCCAGCATGAAACACCCTGTCAAATGCTTTCTCTACATCAAGAAAGACTGCTACTGAATATTATCACCAGTTAAAAGTTGTAGTTATGTGTTCAGTTAGTCTGACTAACTGATGAACAGTGGAATGCTTTTTTCTAAAGCCAAATTGCTCGTTAGGAAAAATATTAGCGTTTTGAATGTGAATATCGAGGCGGCGCAGCAGAACACATTCATGCACTTTTGAGAGCGGTACTTAATAGGCTTATGGGGCTGTAATTTTGTGGCAAGGTCTGATCCTTGCCAGGCTTTGGAAAAACAATAACACTGGCACATTTCCAGGGCGTGGGGAAGTGCGCAAGTGTCATACTTGCATTTAAGCACCTTGCCAGAGCCTCTAGTGTAGACTCTGGCAGCTGCTTGAGAACTATAGCTTGTAGGGTGTCGAACACAGGTGCCTTGCGGGGCTTCATACGTTTAATTATACGTTTTACCTCGTCGGCATGCGTAAATTCAGGTTCGTCAGCTGAAGGCTGGCGAAGTCGCACTCGGATGTCCCTATATATGCGAGCCACATGTGCTGGGTCGCAGGGTTGAATGTTCGGTATAAAAACCGTTTCTAAATGATTAGCTACAGCCTCAGCTTTTTGCTGGGGCGTGTAGGCAGTACCTGCTGTGCCTTGAAGAGGTGGGATTGGATTGTGCTTATTTGTAAGCGCTTTAGTTAGGTGCCATAGACTATTGTCTTTAGTTTGAGGCGGGATAATTTATTATTCCACTGGTCTGTTTGCCAGTGGGTAGTTTCTAAGTTAATTTGCTCTCTAAGTGCATTTATTTGTGTTCTGAGTTGGCCTGTTCTACCTAGCGAGTAGCGCCTGCGCAAGCGATTTTTCTGAGTGATTAGCTGCCTAATATTGGCTGGCAGCGAATCGCTATTGGGCTTTGGGGTCTTTTCAGGGACAAATTGGCTAATACCTGTTTGAAATAGCTCTGTGATATGATCAATCGCAGAGTCTAATTCGTCGGGGGTGTTAACAGGATCTGGCAGATTAATTTCCTCGTCCAGGTACTCTTTAAAGGCTTCCCAAATCGCGTGTTTATAATCTTTAATTTTTCTGATTGGCCTTTCGTATGTTTCCAGCTGGTCAAAATTTAAGTGGATGGGGTAATGGTCCTAGGCCAATTCGTGTATTACTTCTAATGTAAAGGTCATATTAAGGCCTTTACATAGTGCAAAACTAATATATCTGGTTGGTTATTTATTTGTGTAGGCTCGAATGTTGGTTCATCAGGCGCATGAATAAGATAATTGTGCCTAGTTTGGTGATTGAATAATGTGTTTCCATTGGCTGTCCGCGCCCTGCAGCCCCAGGTGGGTTGTTTTCCATTCAGGTCGCCAACAGGCAACATAATGGGGGATATGTTTGTTAATTCGTTTAAATCCGCGCGCCAGGTGGACAATAAATTGAATAGAGAGCTACTAGCTGGCCGCCGAGTTTTAAATTAATTCCCACGGCTTCTAGTGTGTTTAATTGAGGCTGTTTTGCTGCATGGCAGTTTATTGTGTTTTTAATTAGAATTACTTAAAAGAAATGTAAATGTAATTTCATAATAAGCCTCCTTTTTTAGTCTTAGACTGTGCTTATCATGTAACACAAGAGCATTACAATGTTAGTAAATTAACCAAATATTAATTCAATTCATTAAGAAATGCAGTATCAATTAGAATTTGATCGCTTTTGCGTAAGCCCAAGTTTGCTTTAAAAAATTACATACAAGATTTAGTTCTCAAATTAATTAACAACTTGCCATCATGTTTAGCGAAAACAGCTTTTACACTCAATATTTATGGGTACATGTTGTACAACACAGTCGTGAAACTTCTATCCAAGGAAACTGCTGCATTGAAACTGCTTATATTCTCTTCTCACAGTCAATTTTGACGCCCAACACATTTAAAACTGGATACTTCGTTCTCGTGTTTTTATTAAGTTTTCAAGCTTTTCCACCGGATTTAAAAGTTTCAAATTTTCCTCCATTGGTAAATTTTCGGTACACAATTGCTTTCCTTCAGACATAAATACATAACAGCAGTCTTCACGAAAAGCATAACAAATAAACAATACATTAAATGATATTTTGGTTGAAAGCATACTTTTGATTGGTTCTTCAGATCATGTGACAACAAATTCAAAGTGTCAACGTGAGAATAAATACTGCTGTCTAGGATAAGTGGCCCTCAGCTAAGTGTCACCTAAAAAAACACACATTTTAATGGTGAAACGCCATTTTCGTATCAGAATTAAGGGACCCTTAAGCTTAAGTGTCCCTTAGCTGAGGACTTGTTTAGGGAATGTTGGTGAAACCGGCCCTTAGTGTTGGTATTTTCTGTTTACTTCCTATTACCTTTCTTACATACTTAAATAGCTTATCCCAACTACCTTTTTGCCCTTCCTCCATCATCTTATCCATATACGAGCGTTTCGCCTCCTTTATTTTCTGTGTCAGTTCTTTCCCTAATTTCCTCATCTCTCATACTTTTGCTTTCTACCCTTTTGTTTTTAGCATGCAGTTGCCTACACTTGCGTTTAAGCCTCCTAACTTCCCTTCCATAATAAGGTGGGTCTCTTCCCATTCCCACATTCTTTATTGGTACAAACTTTTGAACCACATTTATTACAGGGTTGCCACTGACCTGGAAAGTCAGGGAAAGTCAGGGAATTGAAAATTGGTCAGGAAAAGTCAGGGAAATCCATTTATGGTCAGGGAAGGTCAGGGAAATCCATTTATGGTCAGGGAAAGTCAGGGAAATCCATACAGACATATTTTCAGGAACGGTGATTTTTTAAAATTGACGGTTAAAATTCGCGCAGCGCGTGGCAGGGTTAATTGCACTGCGGCGGCGCTCAGCTGTTCGAGGCTCGATCGAGCAGCGCTGCCTACCTGACGAGCATGCAAGAACGGCACATTCTACGCCTCGCCCATGGCAACGACGCCAGCTCCGTGTGTTTTCAATGGTTAACTGACATGCCACGGCGCTCTGTTGCAAACACGGATGTGGCACGGGTTTAATGTTTGTTGACAATTTAATTTGACGTTGTGTTGTAATACAATACTGAATCATGGCATAAAAAAAAACAGTGTTTAATAATTTGTGGCTTGATGCTACAATGAATCCTCAGTTTTCAGGTTGGTTGTGCAAAGTGGAAGGTAATACAAATCAAGCATTTTGTAGTGTGTGTAAACGAACATTTCAGCTGAGTAATATGGGACGCCAGGTGGTTATATCACACTCTAAAGGTCCAAAACATTTAGAATATATGCGAACATCAGTTTCACAACCACGTTTGTCCTCTTTTTTGCCGTAAAAAGTGAATCGGAACAATCATCTTTGCCTGGATGTAGTGAAAATTCTACGTTAACCTTGAATGATACTAAGCAACATCAAACACAAGTAGTTCAAGTACAGCAAGATAAGGGTAAACGAATTGGTGCTGCGCTGGATTTAGACTCTTTTGTTAACAAAAATTATGTTTCTCGTGCAGAAATTGTGTGGTGTTTGAATGTTGTTGCCAGTCAATTTTCAATGAATTCATGTAAGAATGTCGGCAGCATATTTAAGGTTATGTTTCCCGATAGCAACATTGCTTCACAGCTACAGTTAGGCAGAAGCAAGTACTCATATGTGGTAAACCATGGTATATCAGTTCATTTTTCAGAAATTCTGTCAAATCGCCTTAGCAGTTGTGAAGATTATGTCATTTGTTTTGTTTAAGCTCTAAATAATACAGCTCAAAAGGAACAAATGGACATTCAGGTGAGATATTTCGACGTTAGTAGGCAATAAGTGTCAACTCAGTACTGGAATAGTCGTTTCTTAGGTTCTGCAAAAGTTGAAGATCTATTGGTACATTTCAATGAAGGTCTAAAACCTCTACGTAGGAAGAATGTACTACAAGTGTCCATGGATGGGCCAAATGTAAATTTAAGCTTTCTTAAAAAACTGCAAAGTGACAGGTTACTTGAAAATCCTGAAGGTAAAAAACTTTTAAACATTGGTGTTTGTGGGTTGCATGTTGTCAATGGAGTGATCAAGAAAGGGCTGAATAGTGTGGGTTGGGATCTGCACACTTTTCTGCGAGATATTTATTTTATATTTAAGGATTCACCGGCTCCCCGGGCCAGTTTCACTAATATCACTGGCAGTGAAGTATTTCCCCTGAAATACTGCACTATTAGATGGGTGGAAAATGTCAATTGTTTAGAAAGGGCTTTATTTGTTCTTGATAATGTACATAAATTTGTTCATTATTCTGTATTGCCTCATACCAAACCAGCTGAGTGTGTTTGAAAATCACCTTAATGACAAATTTCTCAAGTGCAAACTTTCTTTTTTTAAGACATTGGCTGCTGAATGTAATCCGTTTTTAAGAAAATTTCAGTCTGCAATACCCTTGATTCCATAGGGCCTACTTGTACAGTGATCTCCATGACCTTATGAGAATTCTAATGAGCCATGTTGTTAAATCAGAAAAATTGGAAGCTGCTGACTGCGGTACGTAGTAAACTTGTTGTATTAGACCTGAGTTGCAGTGAAAATTTACTTCAGTTGAAGCATGTAAACCTTGGGTTCAGTACAGTGAAGCACTTGAAGAAGGTTAAGGCAAATGAGAAAGATATTCTTGCTTTCAAACTGGAATGCCAGAAAGTTGTGATAACAACTATCAAAAAATTGCAAGACAAAAGCCCATTAAAGTTTAAATTGGTACAAGGATTAATATCACTAAATGCACAAATTATTGTCAAGAAACAACAACTTGGTCAGAAAAGATTTGAGGGTGTCTTGCAAGCACTATTTGAGGCTTACAGAATTTCTGAATCTGTAGCTGAGAAAGCAAAGAATCAGTATGTTATCCTTTGCCATGATGCAAAAGATGCATTGGAAGTTGAATTTAGCAGATTTTTTGCTGGCGGGCCAGAAACAGAGTTAGGCTTAGATGATTTTTTTGCAACATTATTAGGCAAAAATCATAAATATGGTGAACTTTGGCAGATATTTCAACTATGTCTTATCCTTTCACATGGGAACGCGTCTGTTGAAAGTGGATTCTCTGTTAATAAGTCTATCCTTGTAGAAAATTTACATGAAGAGTCTCTGGTAGCACAAAGGCGTGTGTCAGATGCTATTCCATACTTTGGAGGCGTAGAGCACATTCCTATTGAACAAAAAATGTTACTATCTGAAAAATATTTACACAAAAGATATGTTCAGTATTTAGAAGATAAAAAAAAGTTGCATGTTGCAAATGAAGAAGCACAAAAAGCGAAACGAAAAATTTCTGAAACCCTGCAAAAACTTGAAGACGAGAAGAAGAAAATAAGACTTGAAGCTAAGGTGGCTGAAGAACAAATTGTAAAGAAGATTGAAAATTTAAAAAATTTGAAAAGTCTTTGAATGCGTGGAAAAAAAAAACTTTCTTGATGACTTAGGCGTGGAATTGGGACAATTAAAAAAAAATTGTAAAGTGCCTACATTTTGCAATGAAAAAAATTTATATATTTTGAGTTTAGCACTCTACTGTTGAGGTGAGTTTTGTTTCTTAATATTTTAAGTGTCTTGAGTTATGTTAATTTATTTTTGTGAAATATTTTTCCATTCTTAGTAACAATTTTAATTCCAAAAGAAGGATAAAATTTTCCTTTTATTATATTTCTGTTACAACCAACGAGATATATAGTAAACATAGAGGGACGGAGCGCTTTCTGGCAGAAGCCCAATTGAACTGTGTCGGCCATGTTTTCCATCGTCAAAACAAAGGGGCGTGGCAGTGTGTTGGTTAGGGATAATTATGTTTATGTGCGGTTAATAACAGAAAAACAAAGCTTACGATGCATTGTGTATGTATATGTGGCATGTAAAGCATATAAATACCTCTGTCTATCGTTTAATAATTTAGGAACGAGAATAAATCGTAAATACAGGATGAAAACAATTGACGAAAATGTGCAGGTAGCGAGTAATTGGCTCACAATCCAAATATATAAATTTTAAAAATGTTAAAGTAAACATATGCGGACATAAAATATACATATTACGCATTTCACTTCTTTGTAATTATTGTTACCTCAGTTTTGTGTATAGTACACTGTGACGTGTGCCAAGCACACCCTCTGGCCTAGCCCGTCTGTCGCACCGTATCTGTGCCACCCTCACCCCCCTCCAGCGACACTGTGCCATGTGAGAGCGTGTGTGTGGGTGTAGGGTATGTATGTGTGTAACCCCTCGGAGTGTGCCAATTGTGTCCAGGGTATTTCTTAATTCATTGGAATCATCAGTACTTATGGCAACCTTCTTGTGTTATATATGTATTCGTTTTAGTAAGACATGTGTTTTTGAAAGCACCCTTATACGAGGGGCACTATAAATGCACCCAATATCATAAATACGTTACTTTCTTTAACTTAGTGACTCTGATATGCTCAATGCATAATATTTTATTTTCTGAGTAATTATGTATTTAGTCCAGTGTAGATTTTTATGTGTTAATTGTATCTTCCCCCGCCACCTCCGCTCGGACGCAGCGCTGCAGTGTTCCGAGCCGGAAACTGGCAGTTGGCATCGGCGCACGTTCAGGGGCGGCTGCTCGCGTGTGCACTCCAGGCCTTTCACCTTTTGTTTTATATAAATCACTTTCAATACAATAGTTTAAAGTATTTCAACTGGAACGTTACAGCTTTTGTCGGCCCGGAGGCCCCCCATCCCCTTCCGGCTTGTGCGCGAGGGGCTTAACAACTTTATCATTTCCACCGGCTTCTAGCCATTATATCAGAACTGCCTACTGAACGGGCTAAAGGTTCAGGCCCGCTTCGCTAGTGATGCCTTCTTCACTCTAGTATTTTGTATGCTTCTGTGAGTAAACGTGAGTAATTCTACCACAAATTTCTTATTTCGTTTACGAGTGTTACACGTGTTCCCTGTGATTGGGTAAGGACTTATGGCGTGTGGCTCGGCCTACAGACCACAGCGTGGGAGAGGTTATACATCTCCCTTCGCCGTACAAATCTCTTAGCATCTATGCACGCAGTCCCTTGGGCCGTCGGCGTCACGACCCCGAGTTCAAGAATCTCACTGCTTCAATCAGCCGGGTATTACTTCCATTACTTCCCCATCCACACCTCATTTCACCTTCAACCTACCGACCCTGCCTAAATACCTCTAATACTGCCTTCCCCAACCACACGCCCGCGTCAACTGTGTAAGACTTTGTAAGTTAAGGTTATGTTTATAGGACTACTGGTAAATGTAAATTATAAAACGTCTGAACATATGCAAATAAGACTGCATTTATATATACAAATTAAAAATAAATACTATAATACATTCTTATTACTACAAGAAGCATGCATATAACATGTCAACTACATCAATAGTAAACAACCATGCGACCCACTCTAACCTTATTTAAGAGCCTCGACCTTATACAAATAAATATATATTTGCAATTGGTATGTCGCCATGTAGCGAGATCAATTCTTGCCTGCCTCTCTAGGCTACTATTCCCAAACACCTCCTGAACCTTCCAACTCCTAACAGTTACCATATCATTCTGTAAAATATTCCTCTTGCCGACCTCACAAGCATAGTCTGTCTAACCAATTCGTTCTCTTCCACTCCACTTGAACTTTCTCACTGGTGTTTATTCTCTCCCATACCCTCCCTTAGCTAGGTGGCAATTTAACCCTTCCCAACCTCCCTCTCTAGTCACAAGTATGAACATTCTGACCAAACTTTCATTTCTTCTTCTGTCTTTTGTGTACTCCATCCCATTTCCTTCAACATTACAGATGGCCTATATATTCCTTCATCCTCCCCATCGTACCGCTGCCCATCCTGTTACCCTATTTGCACCTTTTCCCGTTCCCGCACCTCAGTTTTCATATATGTGTCCTTCTCTTTGGCAACATATTCCAGTCTATACCATACCATACTATCAAGCAGTATGGGTTTTCCTTCTCCTCCCAGTAACGAATTTCTACACGATTCATTAAATGCTCTGTTTCGTTAATATTTGATTTGTGTTGATTGTAAACCAAAAAGTTCGGTAGGTACCTACCTTTTATCCTGTCTCATTACAGCTACCCATAACATAACAGTACAATTTATCTCAACTGAATAAACAAAGCCTATAGTAGTTGTAGCACGCTTTTATTTTACTGCTGTAGTGTGTGCAGCCAAACACTGAGATAGGCATCACAATTAGTTGTGGACTGCAGCAATTTAATACATATTTCATGTTGGCGAGGGTACAAATGTTCTCTAGTGATACATTAATCAGGTGTAGTTGTAACGGACTCGACAAACAAATACCACAAGGAAATATTTCTCACGATTCTCGTATAACCTACATTACAACATGCATCAGCTGACAATGTTTTGACTATTGATAAAATGGCCGACCGATTTCAAATAGGCTTCACCTGAGCCTTGGAAATAATTGCTTCCGCCCCTCTATGTTTACTATATATCTCATTGGTTACAACTTAATAAAAATATTTTTTTTAATTTCATACCATCAACTTGTACAAGTCAGGGAACTTTTACATTTTGGACAGGGAGAGTTAGGGAAATAAGTTTAAGAATATCAGTGGTCAGAATCATTGGCAGAACAGTCCCTAATTACGTTGTCACAAACACATTGAAAATGTTAAAACGTCTTTCATACTGGATTATTATATAAAATATACGAACTAAACATGCCAGACTGTTATATCAAGATCATCAGAAGTTACCTAGACCACAGAACCTTTACTGTCACATGCGAAGGAGCAACATCAAACACGAAAACAATATATGCAGGTGTACCGCAAGGCAGTATTTTTGGCCCAGTCTTATTCAATATATATATATATATATATATATATAAATGACCTCCCTAAACCTGAACACAGACTAGTACAATTTGGCTGCTATGCAGATGACACAGTAATTTTTTGTCGCTCTCACAATCTCGAACTAGCAACTCAAAGACTCCAGCTAGCCCTAAATGCCTATCAAAATTATTACAAAAATGGAGGATCAAAATTAACGTAGGGAATAGTGAAGCCATTGTATTCACTCGCAGAAAACTACCCCAACCAGTTGAGCGGCCCGAACTAACTCTATTTAATCAACAAATACCTCACAAAGAAGTAGTGAAATACCTAGGCATCCTAATGGACAGAAAGCTCACCTGGAAAGTGCATATTGACTCCAAATGTGCCAGTACCCATGCCAGATTATCCGCCCTATATCCTATATTAAACCCACGACATGCTCTCACACGAAACAAGGCCGTATTGCTGTACACGATGCTAATACGACCAATAATGACATATGCTGCGCCCAGGGGCGTCATTTCAGGTTTTTCTAGGGGGGGGGGGCAAGATTTTATTTTTCGTGCGACAGTGACCTTGTTGCATCTTTTTTATTAATTAAGCATGTATAAATTATATACTTTAATAATAAAACTTCAGTTTTATGTACTGAAGTTAGCATTATTTACATTAAAAAATACAAAAAATATATTTATACACATAAAATTATAAATCCAGAGGGGGGGTATTTGCCCCCACCCCCTGTAGCCCCAAATGACGCCCCTGGCTGCGCCCGCATGGGCATATGCAGCCAAAACTCACACTAGACGCCTCCAAATTATTCAAAACAAATGCCTTAGGATAGCAGCCGATGCGCCTAGATACTGCCCCATAGTAGACTTACATAGAGAACTGAAAATAGAGAAACTAGAAGAGCACTTCGGCAAACAAACACAGTAGTTATATACTGACTGTGCAAATAGTAATAATGCCAAAATATCCAGCTTAGGCAATTATGACCCCGACGAAATACAAAAATACAAGCGGCCAAAGAGCATACTTGCTCATAGGCCACCATAAGCGCCATAAACACCGCACAACCCTCATGATAATTCCCAAAACATACACGAAACTATATTATCAGCATGACAAATGTTAAAGAAGACACCAGCTCTACTCCTAACCCTACTGGAGTAATAGCATTACACAGGTGGCAATCTGGTTGCCGATGCGAGGCCTAATTTCACTCAGTTGCCACCTATACATATCCATACATACATATACGTACATATTTGTATGCTGCACAACACTACAAAAACATCTAAAAAGCTGCATCGCGACACTAAATTCATTCCATCTCATGGTACCCAAATAACCACTACCTTTCTCCTTCCTATATTTTTACTCAAATTTGCCTACTGGATACTAACCTTTTTTTCTGCGTTCCAGAAAGATAGATGACTGGCATCTGCGGGTGGAAGGCTCAGTTCTGTCTTCCGCCACCAGGGCCGTGCTACTGTGGTGCGACCCTAGTTACATTCCAGCAGCGGCTCGACCCATCTCATTATCACCACTAATTAATCACACAAAGTCTATCTTAGCGAACTAACATACCCTACTTTCTCCTGCCCTGAATCCAGTAATGGTATTTAATGGTTTTTACCTCCGCGACTGTCGCACAGATTTCCCAGCACCCTCCTCGCTTTGTGCTGGTTTGCTGTGCCCTACATTCTAGACCCTTCTTTTTTCGGGGTGTGCCCATGGCGACAATTGCTGCCATGGCACCAGACTACCCTGCTCAGCCGCGATGCATGTGTCACTTTTATAACAATGAAACCCGACCTAAGGCGTATAGGGCTTGCCCTGAGACGCATCCTATTCTTCACTCGGCCTAGCTACTAACATGCATGCCGGAGGGCACACAGAACTGTGAAGGTGCTCACGCTGGCGTGGCGGGATTTGAGGGCTCGCCAGAAAAAAAAATTAAAAAAAATAAAACTAGCGCCTGCGCAGCTAATAGATATTAATTAGCTGGTAAATTAGTTAATAGTAAGACCCCATAATATTAAGAACGTATTTTTAAATCATTTATTTAATTATAAGTCACCCACACACCTCCCCTCTAGGCCAGGTTTGGCACGGCCCGCTTTATGAGCTTTCTGCCTGTGCTGACGAGGGCTGACATCACCACCTGTCATGCTGCTTGGGCTCGTCTGGAAGCCTTCAGCCCCAGTACCGGCCTGAGTATGCATGGCAGGAGCCGCACAAATACACAAAGCAATTACAAGTTCAACTTACAAGGGAAACCTAGGGTAACACGTAATATTTTCCACTATAACAAAATTTTCTCCACGAAAACTACACTGCGAAGCACTATGTATTTCACAGCAAATGGCATAATATCCACTGTACAGCCTATGGCTCACGTGGCAGCGCAGCTGTTGAAATTACATTGCTATATTTTATTAATTAGGTTATTATTATTATATTGTACACTCACAATTTAACACGTTTAAATTATTGAAATTGCTAGCTGTGTTTTCTGTCGGTCCGGAACGGCGGAGGCCTACGATTGGCTGAAGCTGTGATTGGCTGGCAGGATCATCAACGGCCAATCAGAGGGCTCCTGCTTGCAC
>PNEQ01101060.1:0-34043 GCA_003012365.1 Medauroidea extradentata | reverse complement strand
TGGGCGACGCTGCAATGTTCTTGGGCGATGCTGTAGTACTCCTGGGCGACGCTGCAATGTTCTTGGGCGATGCTGTAGTACTCCTGGGCGACGCTGCAGTACTCTTGGGCGATGCTGTAGTACTCCTGGGCGACGCTGCAATGTTCTTGGGCGATGCTGTAGTACTACTGGGCGACGGCGGACACGGGCGTCTTTTACCTGAGTGCACGTAAGGGGCAGATTGACAAGGAGAACGCAACGCCCAAAGAAGCTGTAATAAAGTTCCATTAACTGTAAGCAGGGACCTTGATATCTGCACGAGCTTGTTCCGTTACTCCATTGTAATTGACAGCTTGCCTTTGTGGGAAAATGTTTCTCATCTTACTGTACCAATCAGAATAAAGTTGTTACGTTAATCGTGTCCGAAACGAAGTTTTCACATATTTAGAGTTTGGGAATTTAGAGTGGATTGATTCGAACGTTATGAAACAGCACTGCGTGTGACGAAGTTGGAAACTAGACAGTATACTTGTTGGTATTTCAATGTTTTGTTCATTTTTTTTTACTTTACACTTTTGAATAAATTGTGTATTCGTTATTCCATATAAACTATTTATTTGTTTTTTTTTTTTTTCACGTCCTAAATTACGAATTTCACGATTTGTGTTTTGTTTTAGAGTTAGTTAATTTTGCAGTTTATTTTTAAATAAAAAAAATGATTTGTTACATACAAAATAACACCACGCGATTTTAATTTACACCATTACTGTTTTTTAATAGATATGTTTATGCTATTCAACCTAAAAACGGAGTATAAAACGTAAGTAAACAGCAGTCAACGAATTTACGTATATATTTGGGAATATAGCGTGCTACTTCACCTCAGTAAATTGTACACACTAAATCCCCGAATATTTACTG
Organism: Medauroidea extradentata; assembly: GCA_003012365.1. Taxonomy (NCBI): domain Eukaryota; kingdom Metazoa; phylum Arthropoda; class Insecta; order Phasmatodea; family Phasmatidae; genus Medauroidea; species Medauroidea extradentata. Next base: position 33,143 of record PNEQ01101060.1, on the reverse strand, counting down.
CACTAACATGGCCACGTGGTTGATTTAGTAACCTAAATAGTCGTTTCGGACATGGCAGTCGTCTGTGATTCACAGCATAGGCGGTTCGGGATTAAGTGAGCAGTAATAAAAGCCTTGCTAAATTTCTATTTTCAGTAAATTCATATCTTTCCGCGTGTAACGGCTAACGACGGGAAATTCCTAACCTCTCGAGACACGTCACTTGTTTGCGCGCGTAAGATAAATTGTGCAGTCGGCAGGAAACTATTTAGTGTTACACAAAAAGTTTATTAATTATATAAAATACTTATAATCCAACCGAATTTGTTTTGTCTTTGTTGCATTTAATTAGGAAAATTCACGGGACTATATTCGACAACTCGCTCCCAACCATACAACGAGCGAGGTAACTGCTTCTAATGTTAAATTATATGCAGTAACAGATAGTGATTTGTTTTCAAAGGTTAAATATTTAGTGCTTACTTTATTCCGAACAACCTATGAAACGTTAAGTCACGTGGCACTTAGAAACAGCCAATCGCTGACCACGAAGCAGAGCTGCAGATGTGCACATGCATGGAAACAAACTGGTGCAGATATCGTCACACAAAGAGTAGGAGGTCCTTACATCAAGGGAAACAATATACATTAACATTAAACGTATACCACATTTAATTAACAATTCGGGCAATATTCTTGACACTTTAACGTAATACGACTTATCAATAAAAATATGAACACTTACTCTCTAAATCTGAATTAGTGAACGTTCACTGATTCACGCTGATGGATGGAGCAGTTTCAACACATCGAATCATTAAAATTGTCACTGTTTAATTAGTGAATATTCACTGATTTCCTTTAAGGGCGTTCAAGTGGTGAAAATCATAATTTTTAATTTGGATGAAATAGTGGTAGTTTTGTATAAATTACTTAAGAGTACATTTACCTCTAACGAAAAAAAAAATAGCTCAGCCAGTTTTCTCGTAATGACACTTCAAAGTCAAAATTTGCGTATTTTTACTTCATACAAAACTTGAAAACCAGTAAATATATTGAAATGGAAAAAATCACATCAAAACTACACGTCACCGTCTACGGCTTGAAGCATATAAAAACCTATTATAATATATTTTTGTGTTTACCATAAATTTCTAAAAAGTAACAAAAAAATTTCAAATTTCAAAATTTTTTATTTAGCATAAAAAATGTTTCGTAATAGCTTTTATATACTACAAGCCATACACGGTGACACGTAGTTTTGATGTGATTATTTTCATTTAATTATGTTAACTAGTTTTTAAGTTTTGTATGAAGTAAAAATATGTAAATGTTGACGTTGAAGTGCCATTACGGGCAAACTGGCTGAGCTAATTTTTTTTCGTTAGAAGTTTATGTTCTCTCAAGTAATGTGTACAAAACTAACCGTACTTCGTACAAATATAAAATTGTAATTTTTTCCCCACTTGAACAACCTTAAGGGCTTGGGCCCATTTTTTCTCTCTGCGCACAGAGTTGTCCGGTTTTGTAGTACTCGAGTCCGCCACCACGTAGCGTATTTTGTTTGAGCCCATCGTTACTATATTCTAGGAAGATGGCAGCACAAGCGTGGCACAGGAGCAGGATCTAGGCGTTTCACATTGGTATTGGGAAAGAGAGGCTACAGCACTTGTCCGGCCCATGTCTGTGACGTTGCTGGCAGCCAGGAGTTGAGCAGGGTTGGTTGTCAACGGAATCTCTACTTGCTACCCTGTCATCCGAAAGTTTAGGGTGTGTGTCTATATGCTCCTTGGTGTAACTCCGCGCACACGAACGCACATGAATATATGCGGAACAACTTCAATGTTTAAATCCGCGGCAATTTTGAAATAATTGTACTGTCACTGAAAACAGATGCATTTCGGAACCAAAATCAATTAGCGGTAATTTACCACAATTACAATTCGTTTATTCTAACAAGATATGCAGGTAGATGAAATAAATGGTAAAAGTTTACAAATAATCAAGTAAATACACCGTGGGTAAACATGCTGCATCGGACATTCTTATCAACATTCTATATTTTACTTTGAGTTAAAATACACTTCACACTGCATTTTACCATTAGCAAAACAGTCGTAAAATAATACAATCTAACATGAAAATAAGTAGAATAAAAAATAATATAGTATCAATTATTTTGTAAAACTCTAGTGTGCATAAAAAAAATTAAATAAATCTATACAAATGTAACGCCAGATAAATTGGCTGAGCTTTTGCAATAAACATAATTTTCCCTTTTTTTGCCTACTTTCCGAAGAAAAAGTAGGCAAATGAGATCAACTGCATGCATGTGTGTCTATGAATGTGTGTGTCTCCTCTAAAAACATTTGAGCTCGTATACCAAATGTAATCAATCTTCGTACACGTATACTACCTGGTAAGGTGACTTGACTTTTATTTATTTGTTCGTGCCATATTAATTTTTTTTTCAAAATGGTAGCCATTTTTATAATTTTCGAGTAAGCTGACACATGTAAGAAAACATTTTTCCGAATTTCATCAAACTTGGTACATATTTAGTACTACTTACCTAAGGTGACTTGACTTTTGTGTGTTTATATTCATGTCGTGTTCATTACATAAAAATGGCTGCTATTTGAAATTTTTTGTCACATTCAGATATCTGAAGAACGATTTTCAGAATTTCAGCAGACTCGGCAGCGTACATGTTAGAGTAAAATTCCTGTATTTGTGTTTCAAAACCGATGATTTTTATACAACAATGTTGAACAAGTGATCGTAATACAGATCTTTATGTTAAGCCAGACAAAAGTAACATTTTTTTTATGTTTATTGAAATGCACTTAAATAACAGTGTCGCAATCGAAGGAATGCCCCAATGGAAGAGCGTTGCAGACTTTATGGCATTTTAGAATCTTGAGGGTCTATTGATTAGGGACCTGTGATTTTCGCGAAAAGAATTTTGCAGCATCTTGTTTACATGTCTTATGTGCACACCTGCAGCTCTGCTTTGTAGTGAATGATTGGATGTTTTGAACTCTCAGTGTCTTGTGGTTCTACCTATAACAGACGTGTGGTGTCGTAGCAACTTTTCTCTGATTAGCACAGTCAAATAAGTGACGCCTCTGAACAAAGACAAGCTGCCAATAACTACCAAGCAGAGCTACGGGTGTATACGTAAGGCTTTGAGACAAACTGATGGAAAAATCTATTCGCGAAAAGCACCTGTCCCTAGCTATTGTTAATTGGTACTCTTTCATGTCTGTCTGTAATCCGCGAAATAACTCTACGACATAGACATGCTAGAAAATAAAATTAGCACCCGTTTCTTACAGCCGCTTTGGTTTACTATGCCACTGTATGCCTCTTTTCACGTGAAGTGAAATTAAGTCAGTGATAACTAATACGTAATGACAGGATATTTGTTAATCACCTGCCATTTGTATTTTTACTATAATAAGTTACACAACATTTATTAATGTGTCCTACTTGTCTAATAACGGGATATTGTTTTATTTTCCGACTAGCTCAGGCTCAGTCTTTGAGTGGGGAGAAGGGGCAAAGACTCATGTATGTTACGAATAAACATATACATACACGAGGTTTCTGGGGGTCGTCCCCCGGAAAAGTTTGAATTTCAAGGCACAAAATGATGCAATTTAGATGTTTCCAAACAGAAATATTGAGTGTAATGCAGATATTTAGTAAGTGGCATTATCTTGTATAAATAATTACACATACCGAAAAATGTTGGGGGAAGGTTCAAAACACATCCTTTGTCCCCACAAACTAGTTGGCGGGGGTGGGGACCTGCTGACCCGACATCTCCGGAGCCACTGGACTTGCTAAATACGCTAACGTCGTATTCTGCTGGCTGCTCAAACATTTAAACGATTTAATTTATAGTCACTTTGAGATTTCCTTTGTTGATTATCCAGGTTACCAAAATGGTAGATTCTAGTATCCCATACAGTATATTATGAGTATAGAGATTCTCTTTTAACCTTGAGAGTATATTTATTAACGTCATACAGAATTTTAGTATGCAACTTTTAAAACAGACTTCATATGTTTTCAAATGTCGACATAAATTATAAAATATCCTCCAAAACCGTTTTATAAAGCATTTCTGAAAACTTTTGGAGTGGCTGTAAAATAAAACGTAGAACATAGCGAAGTGAACGTAAACAAACGTGATCCAACGTGAAAAATTGGCTAAGCTCCCATAGCAATACGGGGGTTTTCCCAATGTTAAGTATGTATCGTTGTAAAATCTAAAACATCGAACTCTATCGGCAACGACATCGTTACAAAGTAATACACATAAATACATATGTTTTTAAATTACTGTATGCCAGTGTCTGCGAAGAATGTAGGAGTAAATCATACATTCAGTTGTCTCTCTCCCATCATTATATTTTTGCTCAGTATCTACTTTATTTGTCTATCGTCCTTTTGCGGTTATAAAAATAACCAGCCGGAACTGGAGTAGAGCAAAATGGGTCTGCTCAGTCACGCGACAGGTTATTGGCGATCACCAGGTCATTTGTAAAAGCCTCCTTACGATTCAGGATTTCAAGACAGCAAGAAATTCAAATTAAGCCTTAAATATTTTATACGCTTGATAAATAGTTTATAAAATGTGACGGCATTGATATTTGTAAACTTGTGTGTATAGTAGTCCGTTTTTTTTTCCTTCGACATTTTGAGCACTATGCAGAGTTTCACTTCGTTGTGGTTTATAAATTTGTCTAGTGTTAGCAGTACAACCATGAGTTAATTGAAAAACAACTGTCGAGACTTACTCGCGAAAACTTTGCTCGTGTTACTGTTAGCAGACCTCAAGCCGAGTTTTTTCCTGTCCATATATATACAGGTTGGATAAGGTCGGGTTAGGTTAGGTCGAGTTAGGCTAGAATGGGTTAGGTTAGCTTATGTTAATTAGGAATACCTTAGTTGTGTCATTCTAATGCATGCTAAAGCAACACAGTGCAATAAAGTGCAACCTAGTGCAAGAAAGAGAAAACATAGTGCAAGAAAGTTCAACCTAGTGCAAGAAAGTGCAACCTAGTGCAAGAAAATGCAACCTAGTGAACGAAAGTACGATATAGCTAATTTCAAATTTGTTTAGGATGTGGTAGAATGGGTAGGTCAGGTTGTATTAAGGCATGTCGAGTTAGGTGAGGTCGAGTTATGTTAAGCTAGCTTATGTTAATTAGGGATATTTAAGTTTAATTAAACAATTTAATGTATGCGACAGGAACTCAGTGCAAGTGCAACTTAGTGCAACACAGTGCAAGAAAATGCAACATAGTGCAAGAAAGTACAACATAGTGCTAAAAATTGCAACATGGTGCAAGAAAGTGCAACATGGTAAATGAAAATTCAACATGGTGCAAGAAAATGTAACATAGAGCAAGAAAGTGCAACATAGTGCAAGAAAGTGCAAAAAATTCAACATAGTGAGAACAGTGCAAGATAGTGCAACATAGTGCAATAAAGTGCAACATAGTGCAATAAAGTGCAACATAGTGCAATAAAGTGCAACATAGTGCAATAAAGTGCAAAAATGCAACATACTGCATGAAAGTGCAACATAGTGCAAGAAAGTGCATCTTAATGCAAGAAAGTGCTACTTAGCGCAGGAAAGTAAAACTTAGAGCAAGTTAGTGCATCTTAGTGCAATAAAGTGCAACTTAGTGTAAGAAAGTGTAACTTAGAGCAAGAAAGTGCAACTTAGAGCAAGAAAGTGCAACTTATTGCAAGAAAGTTCAACTTAGTGCACGAAAGTGCAACATGGTGCATGAAAGTGTAACTTAATACACGAAAGTGCAACTTAGTGCAACAAAGAACAATTTAGTGTAACAAAGAACAACTTAGTGCAACAAACTGCAATAATTGCAATAAAGTTTAGGTTAGGTCTGGTAAGGTTAGGTCGGGTTAGGCTAGCGTATGTTAATTAGGGATATTTAAGTTTTATTAGTCATTTAAATGCATGGTAAAGGAACTCAGTGCAAGTGCAACCTAGCGCAAAGCAGTGCAACTTAATACAAGAAACTGCAACATAGTGCAAGAAAGTGCAATATAGTGCAAGAAAATGCAACATAGTTCAAGAAAGTGTTACATAGTGCAAGAAAATGCAACATGGTGAATAAAATGCAACATAGTGGAAGAAAGTGCAACATAGTGCAATAAAGTGCAACATAGTGCAAGAAAGTGCAGCTTAGTGCAAGAAAGTGTAACTAAGTGCAAGAAAGTGCAACTTAGTGCAAGAAAGTGCAACTTAGTGTAACCAAGTGTAGCTTAGTGCACGAAAGTGCAACTTAATGCACCAAAGTGCAATAAATGCAATAAAGTTTAAGTTAGGTCGGGTTAGGTTAGGTCGGGTTAGGTTAGGTCGGGTTAGGTTAGGTCAGGTTAGGTTAGGTCAGGTCGGGTTATGTTTGCTCGGGTTAGGTTACATCGGGTTAGGTTACGTCGGGTTAGGTTACGTCGGTATTAGGTTAGGTCGGGTTAGGCTAGCTAATGTTAATTAGGGATATTTTTTAAATTTTATTAGTAAGTTAAATGCATTCTAAAGGTACTCAGTGAAAGTGCAACTTAGTGCAAAACAGTGCAACTTAATGCAATAAAGTGCAACATAGTGCAAGAAATTGCAACATTGTGCAAGAAAATGCAACATAGGGCCAGGAAATGGAACATAGTGCAAAAAAGTGCAACATAGTGAAAGTGAGTGCAACTTAGTGCAAGGAAGTGCAACTTATCGCAAGAAAGTGTAACTTATCGCAAGAAAGTGTAACTTAGTGCAAAAGGGTGCGACTTAGTGCAAGAAAGTGCAACTTAGTGCAAGAAAGTGCACCTTAGTGCAAGAAAGTGTAACTTAGTGCAAGAAAGTGCAACTTAGTGCAAGAAAGTGCAACTTGGTGCACGAAAGTGCAACTTAGTGCAACAAAGTGCAATAAGTGCAATAAAGTTACGGTTAGTTCGGGTTAGGTTAGGTCGGGTTAGGTTAGGTCGGTTTAGGTTAGGCCGGGTTAGGTTAGGTCGGGTTAGGTTAGGTCGGTTTAGGTTAACTCTGGTTAGGTTACATCGGGTTAGGTTAGGTCGGGTTAGGTTAGGTTAGGTTACGTCGGGTTAGGTTATGTCGTGTTAGGTTAGGTCGGGTTAGGTTACATCGGGTTAGGTTACATCGGGTTAGGTTAGGTCGGGTTAGGTTGTTTGGTTAGGTTTGGTTAGGTAAGGTTAGGTTAGGTTTGGTTAGGTTAGGTTTGGTTAGGTTATGTTAGGTTTGGTTAGGTTAGGTTAGGTTTGGTTAGGTTAGATTAGGTCGGTTTAGGTTAGGTCGGGTTAGGTTAGGTTAGTTCGAGTTAGGTTAGGTCGGGTTAGGTTAGGTTGGGTTAGGTTAGGTTGGGTTAGGTTAGGTTGGGTTAGGTTACGTCGGGTTTGGTTATGTCGTTTAGGTTACATCGGGTTAGGTTAGGTCGGTTTAGGTTATGTTTGCTTAGGTTAGGTTTGGTTAGGTAAGGTTAGGTTATGTTAGGTTTGGTTAGGTTAGGTTAGGTTTGGTTAGGTTAGATTAGGTCGGGTTATGTTAGGTCGGGTTAGGTTAGGTCGGGTTAGGTTAGGTTGGGTTAGGTTAGGTCGGTTTAGTTTAGGTTAGGTCGGGTTAGGTTAGGTTGGGTTATGTTATGTCGGTTTATGGTAAGTAAGGGTTAGGTTTAGTAAAGGTTAGGTTAAGTAAGATTGGGTTAGGTGAAGTCGAGGTAAGTTATGTTAGGTTGGGTCAGGTCGGGTTTGTCTAGCTTATGTTAATCTGGGACATTTATGTTTTATTAGTCGATTTAATGCATGCTGAAGGAACTTAGTGCAATAAAGTTTCATCAAGTGCAACATAATGCAAGAGAGTGCAACTTAGTGCATGAAAGTGCAACTTAGATTAGTGCACAATATGTTTAGGTTGTGGTAGAATGGGTTGGGTTAGGTTAAGTTGTATTACATTATGTCGGGTAAGGTTAAGTAAAGTCGGATTAGGTTAGGTCGGGTTAGGTCATGTCGGGTTAGGTTAGGTCGGGTTAGGTTAGGTCGGGTTGAGCAAATTCGGGTTAGGTTAGGTCGGGTTAGGTTTGGTCGATTTGGTTGAGTCTGTATCGGTTAGGTTAAGCTTATGTTACTTTGGGATTGGTTAGTTTTTGGTACAATAACGTTAGTGCAACTTAGTGCAAGAAAGTGCAACATTAATTAGCTCACTATATATTTAGGTAGTGGTAGAATGGGTTTGATTAGGTTTGTTAGGTAAGGTTACTTTAAGTGAGGTTGGGTTAAGTTAGGCTGCGGTGGTGTAGGTAGGGATAGGGAGAGTTGTGGTAGGTTTAGTATCATTAGGTTATGTAGGGTTACATTAGGTTGTGTTGGGTTAGGCCTGATTCACAATGCGCGGTCAGCAGTCGACTGCTGGCAGTTGGCAGTCGGCAGTCATTATGTTTTTTGCATTATTTTTAAAAACGGCTATTTAATAATCGGCCATGTTTAGAACATATTGTTTTTAAATTTGTAAAATTGCTTAGTTTGCTTTTAGAACCATATAAAATCTCTTAAAACAATATTTGTTTACTTAACGTTATTACGAGATTAACGCCTGATTGGTTCGAATTTTTCGGCAGTCGGCAGTCCAGCAGTCAGAGATAAAGTTCGCCGTCTCCGACTGCTCGACTGCGGACTGCACATTGTGAATACGGAATAGAGGTAATATATAGTAGAGGGAACATGACGTCACAAATGTGTGTCCAACATGGTCTCGAGAGTTTGGTGTCGTTTGTTTATGTCTTCTCAGCATAAAAATGCACTCGTGTTGTTTGAAACTCACGGCGTACCTTCCAGAATATATATTTAGTCATGTGGTGTCACCAAAGATCTCGGTTCAAAACCTTATAGTAAGTATGTAGCTAATATTTACTTTTTACTAAAAACAGCTGGGTTAAGGAAAAGAGTAACGTGGCAAACATTGTTTACATTTGTCGTTCTGAAATTTCTACGCAATATACTATGCGATAATATGGTAGTATGTTCTCCTTACTTCATATATTCATAAGGGATCAAAATAACCCAATATAGATGTGATTACTAAGCACTTATTATTTTGCTCTCAATATTATTTCAAATCTCTCGCGCATATTTCATTAAAATCACGTGACACATGTTGAACACACAATTTCGTACGCATATGTATAGAGGATACTCCCTCTAACCTACATTTATTCTGAGGAATACACACATCTTAATGTACATATTAATCTCTGACAGCCGACAGCGGACTGCCGACTGCGCATTGTGAATCGGGTCTTAGGTTGGGTAATGTTATGTAGTGTTGGGGTAGTTTGGCATAGATTTTGCAGGATTAGGTTATGTTAGGTACAGTTAGGTTGGGATAGGTTAAGTTAGTTTAGACCACGGTCGTAGAAGAACAGGTCTGGACACTCGCCTATCTAACAATGTATTTTGCTTGACCCCCTTGTTGTTTGGCTGTAGTTCGTCAAGTTACCGAGAATATTGTGTTTTATTGGCGATTCTGTTAGGGCAGTCGGACAAACTCCGTCCACTTTTTTCCATTTTTAAATTTATAAAGTAAATAAAGATTGCTGGAGCCTTTTCTTAAATTTGTGAGCGAAGAAAGTATTTCATAAATTGATAAAAAATACGTTTTGATAAATTGTTTATCTTAGCGGAAAGGAAGTGGGCGGAGTTTAGTCCGACCGCCCTAACTGAAGCGCCAACAAACCACAATATTCTCGGTAACTTGGTGAACTACAGCCAAACAACAAGGGGGTCAAATATCCAGGCGAGTGTCCAGACCTGTTCTTCTACTGCCGTGGTTTAGATTAGGTTTGGTTGGGTAGGGTTAGGTTAAGTAGGCTTTAGTTATATAGTGTGATCATTGAACAATTCCTGAAATGGGTTCGTAATACAAACAGAACAGTTTTTAGGATGTACGACATAGTGGGCGAATATTACCGTATTGCATATATGACTACACTCCTTTCAGGAATTGTCTGTACGTTTTATTTTATGTAAGTTGACTACAGCTTACTGGCTTGTAGTCCTATTATTTGTTTTGTTTTAATAGCGGGTTTTTCTGCAATACCACAACATTTGTCTGCAACGGCGTAGCCTAAGACCAAAAAACTGTACTGTTTTTAGATAGTTTTATTAGGATAAAGTTGGTGCAAGTTAGTGCATGCTGGTGCAACACAGTGCAGGAAAATACAATTTAGTACAAGAAAGTGTACCTCAGTGCTGGCCAGTACAGTTCAGTGCAGGTTAGACTTAAGATGGGGTCACGGCCGTAGAAGAACAGGTCTGGACACTCGCCTGGAAACTTGACCCCCTTGTTGTTTGGCTGTAGTTCACCAAGTTACCGAGAATATTGTGTTTTATTGGCGCTGATGTTACGGTGGTCGGACTAAACTCCGCCCACTTCCTTTCCGCTAAGATAAACAATTTAGCAAAACGTATTTTTTATCAATTTAAAAAATATTTTCTTCGCTCACAAATTTAAGAAAAGGCTCCAGCAATCTTTATTTACTTTATAAATTTAACAATGGAAAAAAGTGGGCGGAGTTTGAGTCCGACCGCCCGGAAAACAGCGCCAAAAATTTCGGCATTCTCGGTAACTTGACGAACTACAGCCAAACAACAAGGGGGTCAAGGAAAATACATTGTTAGATAGGCGAGTGTCCAGACCTGTTCTTCTACGACCGTGGATGGGGTAAGTGATGTAAGAGAAGGAATGGATACAGTAACGAATAACGTTGGGTAACATACGGGTTAGGTTATATATGGATTAAGTTAGGTAGGTAGGGTTATGTTAGGTAGGGTAAGTTAATTAGGGTTAGGTTAATTATTAGGCTAGTTTACATTAGGGTTGGGTTTGATTAGGTAGAGTTTTGCTTAGGTTATGGTATGTTTGTGTCAGGTTAGATAGGGTTGTATTAGGTTAGACTGTGTTAGTTACATTTGGTAACATTGGTCATCTGGAAGTGTAACTTAGGCAATTTAAACATTAGCTTTAATTGTTTGTAATTGTTTATTATTTTTTATTTTTTGTAAATTAACGGACAGTTGAAGTCTTGTATTAAAACTATTTGAATCTAACAGTAACTTTTGAAAATTTCTTAACGCAGCACAAATACAAATAATTTTGAGTAGTCAATGTTACCCTATAATGTCAAAGTAACCCCGGTTACTGGTTTAAGAGGACTCAATATCTGCCCTTCTAAAGAGTTGCAGTTGGTTACATTTTTTTTTGTGATAATTTGTATAGCCACGAAAATAACACAAACTCCAAACTACGTCGCTTTAGTTTAAAACATTTGGCACGTTTGTTAGACACATCAATTTCGGGCCACCAAAACGGCAAAAATGGCTTTTCTCGACTGCAGTATATGGAAACATAACAGGATTCTAGTCAGTAAGCGAGAGATTTTAGTCAGCAAGTAACGTCGAGGTCTCCCGTGTTCGTGAGGGGTGACATGAGGTGAGTATGGCGCAGCGCCGTAATGATAGTGAAGAGGGGGGGGGGAGATATCCTCGAGAGGACTCGCCGACCAACGGCGTCGTCCGGCACGGTTCCCGCCGGGAGTCGAACCCGGATAACCTTGGTGGTAGGGAATGATCTGACCATTCGGCCACCGCGGCCCCAACCGGATTCGAAAAAACACAAGTATAGTAACGAGCGTTAGACTTTGAACTCTGCTGCCCACAAATAAAGTAATGTGGTCTCCGCTTAGATTCCTGTAGGGTAAAGGAAAATAGTACAGCACTGCACGCCAGCTGAGTTAACTTGAGCGTAGAGGCGATAATGCATTATATACGTCGGTCAACAGCGTCCTTACCGCTCCTACCTCACACACACAAACACAGTATATACAGGAAGGCCCCATAAGAGTGTTCGAAAATAAGTGTGCCATATTGCAGGAATAGGTCATACATACCAAAAGAGAGAAGCAATGTCTAATAAACCTAGCCCCTAAGTTGCACCCTTTAAGAGGTATGTACACTTTGTGAATATTACAATAGGAGGGTCCATTGTGGTTTCCCTCGTAGTGAAATACGTGCCATATGTTGGAAAGAGATAGTACACATCAAAACAAGACACGAATATCTGACAAACATGATATGTAAAATGCACCCTTTAAGAGGTATGTACACTTTGTGAATATTACAATAGGAGGGTCCATTGTGGTTACCCTCGTAATGAAATACGTGCCATATGTTGCAAAGAGATAGTACACATCAAAACAAGACACGAATATCTGACAAACATGATATGTAAAATGCACCCCTTAAGAGGTATGTACACTTAGTGAAAATTACAATAGGAGACATTGTTTCTTTCTTTTGGTGTGGTTGACCTGTTCCTGCAATATGGCAAGTATTTCAATACGAGGGAACCCACAATGGACCCTCCTATTGTAATTTTCACAAAGTGTACATACCTCTTAAAGGGTGCAACTTAGGGGCTAGGTTTATTAGGCATTGTTTCTTTCTTTTGGTGTGTATGACCTCTTCCTGCAAATAGGGTACACTTTTTTTTCGAACATCCTGTTTATTTATATATATATATATATATATATATATATATATATATATATATATATATATATATATCTGTGAGTGTGTATGTAAATATCCACTAGGCGTTATTTACATAATGTTTGTTATTTTACTGCTAAATTATAAGAACTGTCGTAATGGCCGTTTCCAAATTTTCAAGGAAACATCTGTACCCTCGAATCCCCGCGGCCTTTCAGAAATGATTCCTTTAGTTGAAAGGTTGCATTCAAGGATTTGTCTGCTTTGGAATTATTTTGGTTCTATAACTGTATACGATAAAGTTGGCAAATTATATTAAAGATATTCATGTTGTTTAAATAGTATTGCAGTTATACGTATAGAAAAAAATAAAACACGCCTTATTTACTTTTATTTAATAAATATTAATTTGGTTAAATGAAATACAGCTCACATTTTTAACCTACAATTCTGTTCCAGAGAGACAAGAGGGGTAGGCCTAGGTCAAAATTGTTAAGCATACTTTTTGTAATGGATTGAAAAATTAATATTTTTGTAATGTAGCAACAGGAACTCATTATTATAAATACTCATGACTTAAGTTCAACCTTTTAAAAGTTAGGCCAAATACAAATATATTATGTTTAATAAAATTGTTGGCGTTTATGGACTGCCCCTTCGGCTTCTCCGGCAGACAAATGTTAACATAACTACGCAGTTATGTAAATATTTATACCAAAAATATTTTCTTGGCATTTATATTTGTACTTCAATGTTTCTCCTTATTAATTACACTTCAAAATATAAATAATGAGTCTTAACAAGCAAATTACGAATGAACTGTATAGGTAAACGGGTGCGAGATGAAGAAACACATCAAGGGATGCGAACCACATAGCATTTGTCACGGGATGTGTGGAGGGTGCATTGTCGTCCATTATAGACCGGTTATACAGAACAACTTGCCGAAGTAAGGTTAGTGTAAGTTTGCACAGTCACGTAACCAGATTTTGTCGATCGCCAGAGGTTAGCTGTGTTTTGATCACGGTATAAAACGGCAGAGTCTGATCACTCGCTTTGTAAAACTGGAAGATAAATGTCGAAAAAAAGGTTCTTCACGAGATGGGCGCACAAGCGCTGCGTATTTTGTGCTCCTAAATTGATACATGGAATATTATGTTGTTACATACACAGGCGAAAAACTAAATATGGCGGGAATCAAAATTAAGCCTACGTATTTCACACACTTTTGAATTTTTAACTAAATGCGACAAAAGTACGTAATGCATATTTAACTCGTTAACTTTACTTATATTTTACGTCTATATAATATTAAATTATTTATTAAATAATAAATAATATAAAATTTGACGTATAGTATGTACTACTATACATACTACTATTTGTTATATATTAAATACTTTACAAAATGCAACGAGGGCAGAATGTGTATATATATATATATATAATTGTGCGAGTGTGTGGGAGAGGGGGTGTATGTGTATTCGTTTCGTGTTGTTTCGTCGCTATTTTTAACCTTGTAAGTTTTTTTTATTTATAAACAACGGGCCTCAATGAGCCAAAGGTTCTTGCAAAAGAGGCAATATGTACATTACAAATTTGCTGGCTAAGCCATGGACACGAGTTGTACAATTGTAGTGTATGTTTTCTTGATATTAATCTGAAATAAAAACTAACATTTACTTATATCAACAAAAAAAGAAGGAAGAGAGTAAAAAACTTAAATGGATTACGTACCCCTACGTGTAGAAAACACTGTGGTAAATGAATCTCCTATTGTGCTGGATAAGTGTCATTCTTTTATAAATGTGTTTATATAAATTTTTCAAAGGTTCATAATGTATAAATGTTTGCACCCAACTTATAAAATTTTCTGACTTCTTGCAATCATTTTAATGTATTTTTGAAAAAAAATATATATATATAGTAAGAATGCTTTTGACCTTGGAAGCACAAAAGAGGCCGACTGTCGAATTAACACTGTAATTTACGCGAAGGTGAAAAGGAGGTGGGGCGCGAATCCTGTATCGCGACACCTTACATGTTAATATCTTATTTTTCTGTTTCCGACAAGAGTATTTGACCAATTCAAAATCTGTATATTGCGTTAAATTCGTCTAACTCATGGCCATGTTCCTGTACAGCGACTTTTTAAAAAAACATTGCGTTTTAGACATTATTTTTAAAACATTTCTATATCGGATAATTTTAATAGCATGCAAACTAATTACCTACATTAGTATGGTATTACGATGTAAAATGCCGTTTCCCGCATTAAAATCCGTTCATGGGTTGCCGAGATATTTCTGTAGAAAAATTTGCTCATTTTGGTGCTGCCTCGTGGTGTTGGCGTTCAGATTTAAAATGGGGACATTTAGCCTTAAGGCTCCGTTTCAGTCGCCATAATGAACTTTATTATTTTTCGCATTTTGAGAATTCTACGAAGAAAAACGTTAAATATGCGATTATACCTCAAATTCTATTTACATTTCGCTACACTACAGACCTTGCGATTTAGCTGTTAACTTATAATTATGACGCAATCTATGTGGCAATTTTTTTTTTAATTTCATAATTTTCCCGACAAATAGCGAACTAACTTTATATTACTAGCTCTATTGCCATGCCTGTATTGTAGCTCAAGGTAAATATAATTTGCGTTTTAGTCACCGATTTAATATTTTTCTTTTCGGAATTAAAAAAAAAAAATCGAAAAAGAATAAAATTCTACAATGCGACTAAAACCGAGCCTTAAAGAGTGCCAACATCTCACAAGTGAATCAGTGAATACTCACAGTTTTTTTCAGTTGTTTTCAAAGAACAGTTTTCACTTACTGAATCAGTGAAAAATTACCGGAAAAATCTGTGCACATTCACTAATTAACTTGCGGAATGTTGTCACTCTTTATCGGAAACAGTGAATAGTCACACATATCACAGTAGTTTCTTACTGATTCAATTTATTAAAACTGCTCTATCCAGGGGCGTCGTTTGGTGGTTCAGGAAGGGGGAAATGTCCCCCCCCCCTGGGTTTAGAAATTTAAGTGTATAAATCATATTTTTTGTATTTTGTTATTTAAATAATGCTAACTTAAGCCCATAAAACTGAAGTTTTATTATTAAAGTTTCTAATATATACATGCTTAATAAATAAAAAAGATGCACCAAGGTCACTATCGCCAAAAATAAAATCTTGCCCTCCCCCCCAAGAAAAACCTGAAATGACGCCCCTGGCTCCATCCATTGGCGTGAATGGGTGAATATTAACTAATTCAGATTTAGTGTTGTTTGTTCGGGAATTTATTTTAATCACACGTATTATTACACGAAACTTGGTGCAGTAATATTACATTTTGTGTAAAGGAAGTTAAACTTTCCATACAATCCCAGAAAAAAATATATTTTGCAGTTGCCTAGTAAATATTGCCATGCCTACATTTATTGCGGCTAGTAATGCATGTCTTGTTGTCTCAAGCGTCTTTATTTTGTGTATGGAATACTGCTCACTTTAGAGAAATTTCTTACTACAGCATTTTAGTACGACACTGTTTTGTTATACTTATGTATTGATTGACATGTAAAAGTCAACATTCAATTTTTAATTTTTTTATTAGTCCGACTACTTGGCTCAGTAATGTGCCGACCTACATAGCGTACAGCGCACAGGCTTGCTGTACGAGAGGTTCTGGGTTCGATTCTCACGTCTGACTGGGTGTAAATTTGTTTTCATCAAAAATGGGCCCAAAATCGGGTCAAGCCAGTTGTCTCACAACACTAAAGGCCGATACACTACCACACTTAACGTTCGTACGAACACAAGCACGTATGTTAAATTTTAGAGATTAGATTCACAACCAAATTACATTTAGACATGAGCGGAAATTGTTTACGTCGTAACGAAATGTCGGTAATAGATGATCGAGCTTTATTAAAGTTTTCGAAGCGAATTAAGTAATTTATGAACTCAAGATAAATTATATCTCAATATTAATTAATACTTAGTCGAGTCCTACCTTTGCGCGTGCTGCATTCGCAACAGCCCCTTAGCGTACGTACAAAGTAGAAAGTTGATCAACTCTGTTACGTACGCTAAGCGAGAATGTGAATGATAGCATGCACACTCGGTGTTTCTACTGTTACACGTACGTACGTGCGTGTGCTTACGTGGTGGTTGTGAATCCAGCTTTACTCAGGGTTGAATGATGTAAGGCGCAGTGGCGAGGCGAAACACTTGCCACTGATACAAACATTAAAAGAGCGGCTAGAGATCCTGGCTGGTGGGTTAAGGTTACCGCGTTCGGTTACCTGCAGGGAAGGAGTTAACGGGCCTCCGTACCTTCGCTTCAAGTACGTTACAGCAAGTTACGGCTGCTCTTTTCTTGAAGAAACTATTTAACGCCGTTGTGTCTGTATATATACGAAAAGAACACACACTTCAAACTTTGTCGTTATAGTTTAAAAAATTCAGACTTCAAACTTTGTCGTTATAATTTTAAAAATTCAGAACGTTTATTAGAAACATCATTTTCGGGCCCCTCAAAATGACCGGAAATGGGTTTTCGAGACTACCGTATCTAGAAAAGAAACAACCGGATTCAAAAAACACAACTATAGAAACAAGTGTTAGACTTTGAACTACGCTGCACGTAAATAAAATAATGTGGTCACAGCTTAAAGTACCATAGGAAAAAAGGTAATACTTAAGCACTGCACGCCATCTGAGTGGCTCGCATATAGAGGCTCACTTACTGCTCCTGCATCACACAAGCAGACGCAACCTATCTAGTGAGGCCTTACATTCTTACTTGTATTTGAAACAGAACAGTGCAGGTATTAAATCCACTTTGCCCCTTCCCTTTGAGGAAAGGTTGTGTTATGAGTGCCTGATATGACCCATATTGAGAATTTTTCCCCGCGTGGCGTGCTTGTCAGCTGTGCTGTAGAGTAATGCTAGTCACATGGAAAATAAACAGGCAAAAATAATAATGAGATCGGTAAAAATATTAGGGGATAGGTAAAAATATTACGGTATCGGTAAAATGTTACGGAATCGGTGAAAAAAAAAAGGATTAGTAGAAATATTAAGGAATCGGACATGTATAATAAGAATATGATACGAGATTGCTGTCAGAAACAGAAGAATGTGTTTGTGTTGTTGATGATATTGTCATGAAGCCACCACATACATGTTTATATCTGTTTCTAAACGTAACTGTTTACTAAGATGTAATATATTAACAGTAATATGTAAATTTTAGGAATGATGTTCAGTCCATAGTTCGTTTCCCTTGCGCTAAGTTGAATGTAAGTTCTAGTACTCAGCGCTGCCAGAGTCGTGGATTGCATGAAAAGGAACAACTTATTTAAAAATTAGTTGCTGTTCGAGAATATTGGAAATCGAGCAGATAGACTCAGGTAGCCCTGAGATCCGTTCTGTCGCCTAGGGCGTGGCCGTGCGGCATGGCCGTCACAGGTGCACAGTTAATTAGTGTGTGACGTGGAGGGCGCAAGAGGCTAGAGGAAGAACGCAGTATATATGGGGCTGACGCCATGTTTCCAGGCCATTTTTGTGATATTTCCAGAGAGCGGCCACGGGCCATGTTGCGCCATTTTTGCTGTTCGTCTGAGAGCAGCGACGGGCGTCATCGGGCGCGCGGGCAGATGTAACGGTTCGTTGAGGAGAGTCCGAGAACCTCCTTAGAATTGAAACTTTAACCCATCGTAAGGTTATGAGTCTTGAAGACATGAAGAGCTACAGCCAAGGTATGTTGGGTCAATTAAATCATTATTGGGTGAGTGAGGCAGGACGCAAATACCACGCATAGTAATATTAGTAATCATGTAACGATGTATAATTGACGGTTCAGACTTGTTTTACCTTAGTCGGAGATTACATTTATCAATTAGTCAGAGGATTGTATAAATCATTGTAACGTCTTTGAGATGGGAAGGATCAACCCATACTGTGTATTGCATTGCAGTTGTTCGAATAGTGAAAATATAACCAAAATTATCTTCAATCTAGTGTGTATGTATTGTCCTGTCTGACCATGTTAAATTACCTTGTTATGTGTGTGACAGAGTAATTGGTTTCAATCGATTTAATGGTACTATGATGCATCCTAGTAGACTGAGACGTGGATAATCACATGTGTTGAACATTCCTGGAGTAACCAATTTGACAAAGGAGCACGTGAATGTGTCCTGTGTGCTCTAAGCAGCAACGGTTAAGGATGGACCCTAACTTGATTGATTTTTGTTCCTTTTGGTTTTGAGGTGGTGTTGTCTATGTACTTAAACCCTCTCCCCCGTTAACTTATGTGCCCCGGGTTGATATTCTCTACGATCACCCCTTCTCCGAAGATCTCCTTGCCGCAGGCTCCTTTGGGTGTTGTGGTAAGATCACGCAACCTCCATCTTGCGTGCGGGGCCACATACCCCCCTTAAAATATAGTATGGGTGGTGGCAGCATATCAAACTACCCCAACTCAACATATGGGTAGTGTTCCCCCCTTTCATCTTAAAACCTACCATATCACTGACAGCGGATTTTGGCTGTGGGTGCCCTTTAAATATAGAAGCAACGGTGGCTATAGGGTTGTGAGGCCGTGACAATATTATCCCCGTGTACCATACCATGGCATTAGTAGTACAGCACAATTATCAGTCATGAACTATACAGCTCCTGTCCTCTTGTATGCGGTTTGATCTACCTGAATGTTTGGCGCTGCATCACGCCGATAAAGTATGGACTCTATGGAATTATAGAAGATTATGCATACTAATCGTATTCAATTTGGAGTTTAGTCTAGAGCATGGTCGTAGAAGTACAGGTCTGGACACTCGTCTATCTACCAATATATTTTGCTTGACCCCCTTGTTGTTTGGCTGTAGTTCGTCAAGTTACCGAGAATGTCGTACTTTTTGGCGCTGTAATCCGGGTGGTCGGACTCAAACTCCGCCCACTTTTTTCCATTGTTAAGTTTATAAAGTAAATAAAGATTGCTGGAGCCTTTTCTTAAATTTGTGAGTGAAGGAAGTGTTTCATAAATTGATAAAAAAATAGGTTTTGATAAATTGTTTATCTTAGTGGAAATGAAGTGGGCGGAGTTAGAGTCCGGCCGCCCTAACTGAAGCGCCAATAAAACACAATATTCTCGGTAACTTGGTGAACCACAGCCAAACAAGGGGGTCAAGTTTCCAGGCGAGTCTCCAGACCTGTTCTTCTACGACCGTCGTCTGGAGAACCAGCTGGCTTCATACACTCATCATACATCATGTCGTCCACCAATTCATATATGTGTGTGCTGGACGAGCGTCATCATATTAAAAATTTTATTTCAAAATTCAGCGTTTTTTTATTAAATACACAAATATTTTATTATTTGTTTTTATATATGCCTAATCATAGCCTACAACATTGTTATACACTGTGAATTTTTTCGGTTTGGTATGTCAGTTGGTTTTGGTGGCGTACATAAAACTGTAGCAAATTTTGACGTTTACGACTCATTGCGCAAAAACTATTGGAGATACACAAATTTACTAAGAGTAAGATTTAATCACAACATATGTCTAAAAAAAAAACATCTAGTACAAATGTAAAAATAAAAAATGACGTTGAAAACTGAGGTGAACCGCGCCATTTAGACCTCGTTGTTGAGCGCTGACAAGAATACCTCACTCACTCATTCTCGCCAATAGCTCGCACCTGTTCCACATTAAATAGTGACCGTAAATTGTTATGACTATATATATGTATATATATATACATACATATATATATATATATATATATATATATATATATATAAACGGGTTGGGAATGGGTCGGGACAGGTGAGTAGAACATGGTACCCAAAAAATTCTGTAAAACAATCGTATTTCAAAATATTTCTAAATCGGTTATTATTGACAATTATCATAATTTTACATTTTGCACAGTTTACTATTTAATAAAAATGTTGTTAGATACTTTTTCTTTTTCTTAGAAAATAAAAATACTTTTTGCAGTCATTTAATACTTTTAATTTTGATACGAATAATATTTTATGACAATTTAAGTGCAAAATGTTAACCAAAATTTTTAATGTTTTGCATTTCTTACTATTCGGAGCACTTTAGTTTTTAAAATACATTGAAAAGGGGCATACATATTTTACGAATTACTTAAGATGATTGGGAGTACTCCGACTGAACGTTTGCACGACTCAAAGAGGCGTTAAATAAAAAATCCACGCGAACGAAGTCGCGGGTAACAATTAGTATTACATATAAAGATGTATTGAACACTGCCGTTTTTAAAAGTATTTTAAGTCTAGATTTTCATCTGAATTTTGTATACATGCACTGAGAAAAATTGATTGTTACGGCGAACAAATAAATAAGGTTGTTATTAATTTTGTTGAAACAAATAAATTACTGTTGATTTAACAATCGCAACGTTGAATTTTGCTACTGGAATTTATTTGCTTCGACAGTTAAATTTTGTTGACATAATTTATTTAATACAAACTTATGTTTGGTTCGTTATACTAATCCTTTTCGTTAATACGTGTATTTGATTTTACCCAAATTATTTGTTCCTCTTAAAATACGAACGCTAGTTTGCTTTTAATATTTTATTTATTTGCTTTTACTATCAAATTAACTTGAGTCAACCGTATCTATGACATACTGTACAGATTTGGTAAATTTAAGCATGGCAGATATTAAAACAAACAAACGACTTGGTTGGAAGCGACGAAATATGTCCGACCGGGAAGTTGTTCTTATGATGGCAGTTATTTAGTAGGCACGTGTTAGCTGGCACACACGGTGGTTTATGAAACTTGTCTAACCTTTATTTTTAAGTACAGGTGTTTAAACATTTGTAGAGAATTAATTTTTGTGTTGGTTGGTATAATTACGTCAAATCAAATGACTGAAGATAACTATAACGGTTAAAAATATTTTCCGAGTGCACACGAGTCTAATGGAATCACGAGTTTATCGGGATTAAATGGCGCAGGTATGTAAATATAAAAACTAAAACATACGTTAGTAACTTGTAGTGGTTAATGGGAACGTGCATGGTCGGTAAGCTGAAGGTTGTGGGATCGAATTGATGTGCATCCCTATTAATATTTATATATATATATATATATATATATTTATTTATTTACACACATATATATATATATATATATATATATATATATATATATATATATATATATATTTACACGTAAATATATTTTTATAACTACAAGTTGCTGTGAAAATAACTCATACTTTCGTCATCAGAGCAAGCAAAATAATTTATATGTCGTACACTTTAACGGTTGCTCAAACAAATGAAGGGCTGCTTTGAAAAAGGGCTCTTGTCCACGTTTTTGGAAAAAGACTTTTGCCTTTTTAAGGTTAGATGATAAGGGCCCATGTGTCGTTATGGTGATGTGTATCATTTTACGAAAAAAAACCCAAATACAAATGGACATAAACAAATTTTTTTCAACATAAACACCAGTATAATTGTTACCAAAAAACCATTTTCCTGTAAAATTATAATAATTTGACAAGAGCCCTTATCCAAAGCAACCTTTAAAATGTATGTTTGATTTAACAATGTCTGTGCGGCGTTATAAACCAAGTAATTTGGTTAAAACAACAAAGATATTTGAAAGAAATATTTTGGTTGTAACAAACCATACGTTTGTTTGCAAGTATTGAAATATATCATTCGGTTGTTTCAAACATTACAATTTTTTTCTCAGCGTGCGTATAATGTTCTATGGTATTGCATTCATAAGTAGATATCACTAACATCAGTTCAAGCTCTGCACACTGCCCAGCTGCCTGAGAAGGCGGTTACCTTGAGGGCGTGATTCACCTCAGTTTTCAACATCTTTCTTTATTTTTATATTTGTACCAGATATTTATTTTCTTATTTTAAACATAAATTGTGACTAAATCTTCCCCTTAGGAAATTTTTGTATTTCTCAAAGTTTTTGCGTAATGAGCCATAAACGTCAAAATTTGTACTTTACGGTTTTATGTACGCCACTGAAGCCAACTGACATGCCAAACTGAAAAAATTCACAGTATATAACAATATTGTATGCTATGATTTGATATATTTAAAACAAAAATAATATATACTTTTTTGTATTTTAAAAAAATGGTTAAAATTTTAAAAATTTCAATTCAAAATTCAGCATTTTTTTATTGAATACAGAAATGTTATATTTTTTGTTTTTAAGTATATCAAATCATAGCCTACAACATTGTTATACACAGTGATTTTTTTTCGGTTTGGTGTGCCATTTGGTTTTAGTGGCGTACTTAAAACCGTAAAGTGCAAATTTTGACATTTACGACTCATTATGCAAAAACTATGAGAGATACACAAATTTCCTAAGAGAAAGATTTAATCACAATTTATGTTTAAAATAAGAAAAGAAATATCTGGTCTAAAATAAGAAAAAAAAAAGATACGGTATAAATATAAAAATAAAAAATACAGTGAAAACTGAGATGAACCGCGCCCTTAAAACAAGTTGTATTCGTTTTCATATACAGGGTGTCTAGAAACAACTGCATGATTGGCACACAACTCGAATCATTGACTGAACTGGAGACGAAAATGTTAGCGGCAAATTTTTGTACGGTAACATTTTACATGCACAACTTGACAACGTAGCACTGTAGTTAGTTCCCTCTTGTGCTTTACAGACATCTTACTGTTAACGTTCTGACCCGCATATTATGAGTGCAGGTTAACATCCCGTAGAGTCGAAACGTGATTCTACGTTTACGAGAGTAGCATTCATAAGCTAATACCTGATCGTGGTGCGGAAGAGACGGCTTTCTCCGCGCAGTGTTGCCGAATATTCTGCCATTTCCAGTTCAGCCAATGATTCGCGTGGTGTGGTTATGCCGTTGTTTCTGGACATTCTCTTAAACGATGTGGACTTACTGAACTTTGCTCCGTAGAATGCCATCGCAGGAACGGCGAAGCATACAATCAATGACAGCAGCAAGAACAGCTTCATGGCAGACGCAGCGACTCTCGTCTTCGGCAAACTTCGAACAAGCCTCGCAACGTTTACACGGGCGCTCAAGGTTCCGGCGCAGACAGAGACTAAGACGGCCTGGCAGGCGTATCAAGGATTATAAGGGATGGTTAATCAGACCACTGTTCTTCTTTATCCGCCACTTCCTGTTCTGGTTGCGAAGCCATTCGAAATGTCACCACCGAGATAAACCCGACAGTTTATCGTGCGACAAAACCACTCCACCGCAAACATAATCCAACGACAAAAATATCAAGGGGTTTCCAACTTCCAAAAATAACGATAAACAATCTAAATCCCATCTGTTTATAAATACCATTCTAAGAACTTATGCTCGCGTCCATGCCCATTTTATGTCTTACACTTTTCCCTGAAGAGGCCGTTGTAGTTTTTCAGGCGCTTGTATGCAACCCGCATTAAGGGTGTGTTCCGAGTTTTATCAGACTGGTGCCAATAGCTCAAATATTTTTTAACCAAACGTTTTGAAAAAAATTTGAGTCAATGTGCAATCACACGATGCACAATACTGTGGACGTGTTTTTAAAATAATGTACCATTCACCAGCAAAAAAATAATTTCCTTCATTTTTGCTTATTTTCACGACGAAAAACGTGGTAATTTGGGTAATGCAATCTAAAAAACCGCTCAGTATAATTATACAAAAAAATTCAGCTACAAATTATAACATATAAGTGTCAAAACTGTGCAGCGAAATTTTGATACGAGTATTGGGTACCGATAGAAAAATATTTTCGAAATCATTGCAAAACTCCATAACAAAGCCTTAAACACCATATAAATCAAGGCTAATTTTACTTTTGGTATAGCAACAAGAGTATTACACATATCAACATTATCTTCGCACTTCATCAAAGATACAGTTGTTTTTATTTTCGCTGCGTTCTGCAAAATCAAGTATTGCAAACGACTACATTATCAATGTGATACAAAAAACGTTTTGTAAAATTTGTAGTCAACCATTGCTTATACTAGACTTCGACGAACGCAGCGAAAATATGAACGGCAGTGTCTCTTATAAAACCTGAAAATAATGTTGATAAGTGTAATACTGTTATTGCTGTATGCGAAAATAAAATTAGCTTTGATTTATATGGGGTTAATGCGGGTTGCATACATGCGCCTGAAACACTGGAACAGTCTCTGAAGCTCATTTTATTGCTGTTTAAAGAAGCTGTAATTGGTGATATGCTGTCTTTCAGGAATCACAACCTGTGCACAGAATGTCAATAAATGCTATAGGTGTTTCCAATACAACTTTCTGTAATATTACTACCGAGCGAGTCCGACCGCTTGGCTCAGTGGTTAGCGCTCCTGGCTGCTGAGGCAAGGGCCCCGGGTTCGATTCCCGGCCGGGGAGGTGATATTTACAACCACTTCCTCGGGTTCAGGACTGGGTGTTTGTGTTCGTCTTGTCTGTGTGCCAGAAGACAACTTACAATTACAACAACTACACTATACAAAGTTACTGGGGAATACATTCATTAACCAACTTAAAGGGGGGAAATTGCCATTGTACCAAACATTAAAAAAAAAAAGTGGTTAGCGCTCCTGGCTGCTGGGTAAAGGGTCCTGGGTTCGATTCCCGGCCGGGGAGGTGACATTTAAAGTTACTTCCTCGGGTTCAAGACTGGGTGTTTGTGTTCATCTTGTCTGTCTGCCACACGCCAACGTCCAATTACGTCACTTACACGAAGCTAAAAGTCACTCACTTAAAGGGGGGAATGTTTGTTGCAGTGGCGGGGCGATATAGCCTTGCCATTGTATGAAACATTATATAAAAAAATAAAAAATAAATAAAATTAAATAAAAAAATAAAAAACATAAATTAAAAAAAATTAAATAAAAAAAAATAAAAAATAAAAAAAAGCGAGGTAACGCAACCGTAACACGTTAGATTCACATTCAAGAGGACCCGGGTTCGATCCCCGGCCCCGACCGTCCTGATTTCGGTTTTCCATTGTTTTCCAGAAATAGCTCACGGCCACGGCCGTAGAAGAACAGGTCTGGACACTCGCCTATCTAACAATGTATTTTGCTTGACCTCCTTGTTGTTTGGCTGTAGTTCGTCAAGTTACCGAGAATGTCGTACTTTTTGGCGCTGTAGTCCGGGCGATCGGACTGTAACTCCGCCCACTTTTTGCCATTGTTAACATTATAAAGTAAACAACGATTTCTGGAGCCATGATTTAAAATTGTGAGCGAAGGAAGTATTTCATAAATTAATGAAAAATACGTTTTGATAAATTGTTTATCTTAGTGGGAGGGAAGTGGGCGGAGTTTGAGCTCGACCGCCCGGATTACAACGCCAAGAATGTATAGAATTATCGGTAGCTTGGTGAACTGCAGCCAAACAACAAGGGAGTCAAGTTTCCAGGCGAGAGTCCAGACCTGTTCTTCTACGGCCGTGGTCCAGGCAATTTCTGGGATAGTTCCTTAACAAAGGCCATGGCCGACTCCTTTCCTAACTCCCGTCGTTGTTGCAAGTTATGTCACATTCTCTAACGACCTCTAGAAATTCTAGAATTCTTTGTTGTCTAATATAACTTTTATTAAAAAAAAAAAAAAAAAAAAAAAGACAGAATTCCTTTGGGATTGCTTTTCTTATAATTTTGTGTGCGTTTTATATTTGTTTTTTTTTCTGGTTCGTTTTCGTATTTTGTCATTCAACACAGGTTTGATCCGCTAAACATGAGCAATGGCGTATGTCTACAATCCAATAAAATTTAATTGTAAACTCACATTGCAACAAACATTTAAAAATCTCAATATTAAAATTGTATTCGAGTATTTTTATAGGAATGCTTAAACTAATTTATATTCACAATAGGCGAAGTTAGGCAGATGTTATTAAGATACGTACGCCTATATAAATTCTGCTGCTGACGAACATTATAGTGCCCCTACCCTACAATTTTCAGTCCCTCTGCCCTACGATTTTCAGTGCACCTGTCCTTCAATTGTTGGTACTTCTGCCCCAAAATTTTTAATTCCCCATTCCCTGTCTCCCAGTTTTTAGTGCACCCGCCACTGCCCCATGCTTTTTAGTGTCCCTGCCACACATTTATTTTGTAATGCAACTACCCTACAGTTTGTTGTGCTCTACCCTACCCTAAAAGTTTCAGTACCTCTGCCATGACCCTGGCCATACATTTTAAGTGGTCCTACCCTACAATTTCTGTACTCCTATCAGACAATTGTACCGTACCCAACAATTTTCTGTACATCTGCTCCATGATATTTAATATCCTTGCTTAACATATCCAGTGCACCTACCCTGCAATTTTCTTTACCTCTGCCCCATAGTTTGTAATGTTTCTTCCTCACATTTCCTGTGCCCTTACCGTACAATTCTGTGCTTATACCCTAAAATGTTCTGTACCTCTACCCCATGATTATTTTTAATGTCTCTGCTACACATTTTTTATTCTACTACTGTACAATTATTCTGTACATCTGCTCCAAAATTTTTAATATCTGTGCTTAACAAATCCAGTTCACCTGCCCCACAATTTTATTTACCTCTGCCCCAAAACTTTTAATGTTTCTTCCTCACATTTCCTGTGCCCTTACCGTACAATTCTGCGCTTATACCCTAAAATTTTCTGTACCTCTATCCCATGATCATTTTTAATGTCTCTGCTACACATTTTCAATTGTGCTATCCTACAGTTTTCTGCACATCTGCTCCATGTTTTTAATATCCTTGCTTAACATATCCAGCGCTCTTACCCTACAATTTTATGTTCCCTTATCCTACAGTTTACTGTACCTCTGCCCCCTAATTCTTAATGTTCCTACCGTACAATTTTCACTGCCTCTGCCCTATAATTGCCAATGCTCCTGCATTACCATTTTCTGTACCCTGCCCAATATGTTTTGTTCCCTACCCCTTGAATTTCAGTGTGCCTACCCCATAATTTCCCCAATCTTGACTGCCTTGCCTACCGTCATCCCTTCTTAAAATTAAGTCGTACCTATAAAATATCATTTGGGGAAAGGGTTAAGTAAGATATTAAACTAGGCCAACCAAAAAAACGGTACATTTGCGAATTCTGTTATCCTGTTTCTCATGCAGCATTCTATATATTTAATCACTGTCTTTCTGCGCTTGTTATGTAATCCTGACGTGTTCCTACGTAATATTCTGTAACACCGTGTGGGACAACTTAAACTTGACTAGTTATGATAAGTTATGTCAATCATCGCAATCAAATACACGAAATTTGCCTTCTACGATTTTGGTCCAGTTCCCATATTATTATTTTAATATTTCTTCGCAAATTGCTTGGGAAAGGCACATCATGTGCAAAAAAAAAAAACTTTTGTACGAAATGGTAACACAGCATACAAATGACAAACCATAATAATGGATTTATTTAAATAATGGCCGCAAAGAATATAAATGTATTTACATTAGTTATTAGATGTTCAATTTATTATTTTTGTACCGTACTTCAATGAACTGCAACAAAATTGTACTATTCGAACGAGAACAACATGCATGTTTACCTTTAGGTTATGAAACTTTGTTAGTGTTTACATATACATAACTCCGAATACGCTGCAAAATTATCTGTTAGGCTTTGTTCGTAACTTCTTTGATTTTAATTAATTATGAAAACGAAAGAATTCGCTTAATGTCTCTGTTACTTCATTTTTACGAACACGGACAAAAAAATTGTATAATTGTTTAGCATGGGCCCAGAGGGTTTGTTTGGACCCAGCATCGTCGTGTGACGTCACACTAATGGTGTCCATTGATTAAATGATGAGGATAAATTTAGATTTTGCTTTTATTGATTTACACAATACTTCGAGCTCATGTGTCCAGCGCATGGCATTTACTTTAGCCACAGATGCACCACAACATTTTTTTAGTCGCCAAATTAAAGCAGTGGACTTCACAGTGTACAAACAACGCTAACGGTTGTTTTTCCTTCATCAACGATTTCACATTTTTCTTACTGCCACTCATATTAGCCGCGTCATTGTATGTTTGGTCCCTTACATACTGAGCAGAATCTGCACTCCTGTTAACACATCAACAATTAATGCTGCAATTGTCTCTCCAGAAGTTATTGTCACACTGTACAGTCCAATAAAATTTTCGTGTGGTTCAACATTATCATCAACCCAACGAAGACAAAATATTTAACCGTTCTATTTCACTTGTGTCACGTGTACCATTACAAAAAAAATTTAAAAAATTTGTGCTTCCTGTGACCGAATCTTGTTACAAATATACCTAACAATTTAATTTACCATCATTTCCAGTATTTAATTTTGTATAGGACCACTGGTGAATGTGTATCGTAATTTTGCAGTCCACTCTAAATTAGGAAGGTCTTCACTACTTAGCTTCAATAACTGATTCACGAACTTGCAAGGCTATACCTTGCCTGGCAAGAAATCGGAAAGAACCAAATCTCTTCAGAAGACATTCAGTAGCTACTTTTTGTTCTTTGCGTTTTGCGGGACAGTGTTGTACTCTGGCGGTAAGTCAAAGAACTCACTGAAATCCACGTAGGTAAATTATCATTGCTTGACAACTTAAAGGGCGCGGTACATAATTCAACGCTAAAAGCATTAATCTATAACTGTAGGTTTCTTGAAGCCAGTTTGCGAAAATTAAACAATAGCAATCCTAGACAATAGTTTTAGCCAACGTTTTCAACGAAATTGTTTCCAGTGTTACGAACTTCTGAGGCACAATCTCTGACGCCGGAACCTCGTGTATTTAACTGCGGCGCAAGAGATCACGCGTAACGAATTAGTAATTCTGGATAAATATTTACTCATAAAGTTGGCAAACACCATTATCTAGGATTGTCGTTGAGTATTTTATCCTTCGAGAAAAGCTTCGAAAAAAGCGTAGAAATCAATAAAATTCATGTTTTCAGCGTTTATTTATCTACCACGCACTCTTAAGTACCTATATACATTCAATGCCACTATGCCACCGTGACCAGGGCTCATGTAACGATAACATCTTCTTCAAACACGGAGGTGTTCCAACCCAGCGTGTGGATCTGCCAGTAGCGAGCGGTTATAGGTTTATTTAGTTTACTTCACAGGGGTTGAACAGCGACGGAGGTTATCATATCTATGATATTTCCCGCAGTAACGTTCGCTCCTGCAAACCCGCAAGAAAAACAAAGACTACTCACTGTATTTATCTGTGGAGATGGTTTTAGCTGTACACTGTACGTTGGTTCTTTATCTAAGGCCAAGTCTCAAAGAGTGAGTACACTCTCACTCTCACCCACTCCGGTTCACTCTTCAATTAATTGAGACATCCACCCTCGGATGCACCCTCGAAGCACTGCAACCTAGCGTGAGAAAGGGAAAGCTGCGAAAATAAATGAGTGCAGATAACTCACAGTAAATGTTTTCCAGTTCCTGATTTAGATAATGGTATGCATATGAAGGAAAACAAAGATGTCTTCCCGCAGAGTGGGCGAGAGGGTGCAGCGAGGGAGCATCGTCGCTGACTCTGGCTCACTCACCATTTCGACCACTCTTCCTCGAATTTGGAACAGCAGAGAGTACACTCTGTGACGTCAAGAGGGTGCGAGAGAGTGCTCTCTGGGCTCTTTGAGACACAGCCTAAGCTCTTTGCGTATCATCCTGGACGTCTGTCGTCAGTCACAGAGTAATGGAAATCAAAGCCGTATTCAGAATTTTTACCCCCGATGCAAAAAGAGGGGTGTTATAAGTTTGACGTGTCTGTTTGTGTGTCTGTCTGTGGCATCGTAGCACTTAAACTAAAGAACCTAATTTGATTATTTTTTGTCTGGAGGGTGACTTGATCGAGATGGTTCTTAGGTATGATACAAGGAAATCTGTTCAGCCGTTTAAAGAAAGATCATGAGAGCAATTCTACTGGTCTGATCAATTTGAAATTTAGTATCCTGTGAGTCGGTTTTTACTGAATTATTAATTTAAGTCTTAACTTGTTGTTTGGGTGATGACGGTGAAGCGTGCTAACCCTATGAATGTTGTAAAGTAATACTAACCCACCTTCCCTTATACCATAATAAAGCGGCGTGTCCTGCGTTCATCCCCCAGAAATAAAATTTGGATTTCAATGTGCAAAAATGATGCTATTTAAGCAGTTTCCGTAGGGTGAGGTGTGGGATGTACGGATCGCATGAACCCCACCCCCCACCATACTACGTCATTGTTGCAGTGATCGAAACTTCATGCTGCTTTTGTAATAATCTAGTTTTTTAAATCAATCAGAGCATTTTTTTAAACCTTCTCCATTTTTTCTGAAAATAGACTTACTTAGTTGACTAAATTTATCAAAACAAAAACAACACGGCTGTAGTTAATCATGTGAACAAATAAATTATCATTGGTTAATTAACGAGAGGACCTTAGCTATTAAAGTAACTTAGCCGAAAACTATTGGATAAAGTATTCAGATATCTGCTCTTCTTTGGGTTCAAAAAAAGTAAATTACTGCAAAAGCAGTGTAACTGAGGAATCATGGTCTTAAGACGCCCGCCTACTGGCAGTGTGTTAGTGTGAGTGAGGCACGGCGCCAAGGGCGATGTTGACCGGCTCATCTGGTGCGGTATCGCCTCTACCGCAAGACATTGAGACGACGTGCAGTGATATCGTAGATCACTCGCCTGACTGACACTTTCACTGGTGACCACGTCTTTTTATTAGTGGAAAGTTTTAATCAAAGTCCATTGCATGCTACTAGAGTAGTTTCACACGAATACCGCAAGTAGTTTTTCAGATATAACATGTTGAAAAAGCTGTTTTTAGAAATTTTGAGGAGCTCCGAAATGATTTTTCTAATCGACGTGATGTCATCGTTTGGAGTTTACTGTATTTTCTTTTCGTACATAGACACATTAGGAATATGTGGGAAAGTTTCTTAAACAAAAAAAAAAACGGTATTACGAACACGCTGCAACACATTTTAAGCGCGTGGTAGGCGAGGTCATTATGGGTGTTCAAGTGCGATTAAATCATAATTTTATTTATTTATGAAATATTGATAGTTTTGTAGACGATACTTGTGAGTACATTTAACTCTTACGAAATAATTTTAGCTCTCATAGTTTTCACATAACGTGGTGTCAAAGTCAAAATTTTCTTGTTACATTGCCATGCAAATAGTGAAAATCAGCTGACCTACCTAAACAAAATAATTCACTGTGAAATAACATCTCATGAGCTATGCAATGAAACACTAACAAAATCCGCAAAGTAATGCTTTGAATTTTAAAAAATCGCAAAAAATACAAAAAAAAAAAGTTGCAAATTCAGCAATTGTTTAAAAATATAAAACCAGTTCGCGGGATTTCTTAAAATGTTTTATTACGTAGCCCATATTATGATATTTCACCGTGAATTATTTCACGTACGCAATTCAATTGGTTTTCAATGTTTGCATGGCAGCAGAACAACACAGACTGTAATGAAAAATAATATGTACTGAAACATCCAGAATAAAAATAAAATTACTGAATGACACCAAATTACTGTTAGTATAATGTAAACAAGATAATATCAATAAAAATAAAAAAAAGTTAAGAAAATGAATATAAATTTATGAAAATATAGACAAAACATGTTAATATTTAATTTATATAAGTCGTGACGTATACAATACGGCACAATCTTCAAAGCGGGCAGATGATTCCAAGGGCTAAGACTAAGTGTACCTGGAGTGTGAGACGTGCTGTAGCATAGTACGGAAAGTGTTTTTTCTTGTATAACTATTAAATACGTTTCCAAAGTGTTTATCTACGAAAAGAAGGCATACTTCAAACTGTATCCCTATGATCTTAAAAATGACGCCCGATAGTTAAAAACATGATTCCCAAGCTCCTAAAAAGTGCTAAAAATAACTTTTTCATCAACCGTAATCGGAAAATCAAATCATAGAAACCTGCAATGGACTTTAACCGCATACTTACCACAAATAATATAACAGGGTTATCGCTTGAAGTCCCGTTGTATAACGGATTCTACGAAAACTCTGCACGCTAGTTTAGTTCTCCGCGCCTAAAGGCGATGAGGTGTTTGACGGACGAGTTATATTTTACTTATCGCCTTCCCCGTTTCCGTGCTTAGAACGAACAAAAAGTGCTAGCGTCCACTAACTCTTAAAAATCAGCCCTCATCCTCAAAGCGAGCAGTTGACTCCGAGGGTAAGGAGGCAACCCACATCTTTAAAGCGGGCAGATGACTCCGACGGTTAAGAGTAAACCCTCATCCTCAAAGCAGGCAAATGACTCCGATGGTTAGAAGTCTACCCTCATCTTCAAAGCGGGCAGACGACACCGAGTGTTAAGAGTAAACCCTCATCCTCAAAGCAGGCAAATGACTCCGATGGTTAGAAGTCTACCCTCATCTTCAGAGCGGGCAGATGACACCGAGTGTTAAGAGTAAACCCTCATCCTCAATACAGTCAAGTGACTCCGATGGTTAGAAGTCTACCCTCATCTTCAAAGCGGGCAGATGACACCGAGTGTT
>PNEQ01101059.1:0-56826 GCA_003012365.1 Medauroidea extradentata | reverse complement strand
CCAGCACACCCACACACTCCAGCACACCCACACACTCCAGCACACCCACACACTCCAGCACACCCACACATTCCAGCACACCCACACATTCCAGCACACCCACACATACTCCCGACACACCCTGACACGTCCAGACACACACATCACCTCTGCATACTTTTACACACCCAGACACACTCTGGCACACCCAGACACACTCTGGCACACCCAAACACACTCTGGCACACTCAAACACACTCTGGCACACCCAAACACACTCTGGCACACCTAAACATACTCCGGCACACACACATATGCCAGCACACCCATACACACCTCATAACATTCAGACACACACCGGCATATGCAGACACACTTCGACACACCCCGGAGCGCTCGGAATATGCAGCCTTATGAACACACATTTTGGCACACCACGGCACACCCAAACCGTTGCTAGTACCACACAGCTGATCTTGTACGATTGTTTGCTTGTTATGCCTGTTTGCTTGTTATGCCGTTTTATCACTGACATGGTATCTCGTTCAACTAGTGATTTTTTGTGCGGTTGGTAGGAACTAGAAATGTTAGTTCCTTGTATCTACAAATCTGAGATTTTAGTTCCTTGTATCTACAAATCTGAGATTTGAAGCTAATTTGACATTAATTTTATTAAGTTATTATTTTCAAGCTTAAAAGAAGATGTTGGGTCAAAATACATGAAACCTCTATTTGGCAACATTATTTTCCTACAAATTGCTCAATGAGAAATCATGAAAATAAAATTTTTGCCATAAATATGCCTAAGCCAGTAGGTTTTTAATTAATGCACACATAATACATTTTTTTTTAATAAATATACATAGCCCAAAAATCACTATAGATGTCATGTTTCACAAGTTTATAGAACAAAGTATTTAGGTACTTACTTTAGAACTAAATACCACCCAATGCCAAAAAACCCGCAGTCTGTTCGTTTACTGAGCACAATTCCATTTCGCACCTCAGTATTTTCTCATGAATATTACGTGAAACACTGTGAATATCCTGGTGGCACTTGCTATTTGTTGCACTGTTAATTTTCATTGATTTTCATTTTTCAGTAAGTACAGCCACACTGTGTGCAGGAACAATCAGAACAACAGTGGCACAGAATAATTAAGTAGTAACAGACGTGACATGACGTGATTTGTATCATATTTGTTTCTCTGTGGATTGTCATGATGTCAGAGTTCGTAGAAGATTGTTATACTGCAGTTTAATAGGACCTATTATACATTATATTCTCTGAGGAAACTGACACACAAATTACAGTATTTCTGGAAATATAAGCTGTTGTTTACACCAATGTCTCGAATGCTATGTGGATTTCTTTACTTTCATGTACACCCTGAGAACTGGTACAATAACAGTGGTTAAAAAACTCCATTATATTGCTTCTAAGAGAGTTATTATCTGATGTTGAGCCTCGAACTGTCATGTTTACAATTTTTAAATATTCAGTTAATATACAAACCGATTACAGTATCTCAAGCACTGCAAGTTGTTATATAAATTAATGTATCTATTCCACATGATATTGTTTATATTCCTATACACCCTGAGAGTTGAACTGGAAGGAAAACATGTGTTACTTTGCGGCGTTGCTAGAGTTTTGGCAGCTGTGTTGGCTACATTACGCCATTATTAAATAAATGTGAACTTGAAAAAGCCTTGCAAATGTAAAGTTGATAGCTTAAAGCAGGGTTGCCACCGAGTTAATTTCCAAAATCCTGTAATTAGCATTAAAAAATCCTGTAATATTTCCAACTTACGTCTACGTACTGTTCCAAAGTATTTTAGTAATTTCTTGCTGTAGAATTTTGATAGTGAAATTAATATGTATAGTAAATTATTGTAGTATTGTGAAAAAATTGAGATGTTATACAGGAAACAGTCTTCTGTTAATGTTTTTTACAGACTGAACTATTTTCTAACCTGTTTTGGTAAAATAGTAGCAAAACTTCCCACCCGTTTTCCTATTTGGAAAAATTTGTAGAACGAGTTTAGAGAAACTAATAACATATTCAACCGGCTACTTATTGTTGAAAAATGAATTTATCTGCACTTAAATACTACAAGTAGCTATAGGTGAGGGCTTTGACCTTCTCAATATTTAGGACAGTTACATTGGTTACATCTGCTGTCAAAATAGTACAACTTTATCCTAAAGCCAGAGTCAGGATAGGTTACCTATGATGATGAATTATGGATAGGATTTAAAAGAGTAATACATTACATGGTGGAGAAATTTGTCCCTCAGAAATGTTATAGGACAAGGGGATATCCACCATACTATGGGAATGAGGTCGTAAAGTTTAAGAGGAAAGGCAAGCAGCTACATGATAGGTGGAGATGAAATGGAATACAAGGACCAAGGAATCCATGAAATAGTTAAGAAGGGAGTTTGAAAGTATGATCAAGTAGGCAAGGAATAGGTATTTAGAGAGTATGATGAAGGAAGGGAAGGGCAAGGAATCGGGAAAATTATTTGGGTATCTTAGAAAGGTGAGACGTGGAGGGGAGGGGATCCCAACTTTGAGAGGAACGTACAGGACTGAACTATTGCAGACACAATACATGTCAGTGTATGAGGCAAAGGACAGCTGGAGTAGATCATCTATAAGAGTCAATAACATGTTTTGTATGAAAGATTGTGATGTAGAAAGGGTGGTTAAGAAATTTAGGAGCAGTAAGGCAGTGGGGCCAGATGGTATAGGAATTGATGCACTCAGGATTGGAGGGAAGGAGTTGGTTAGATATATGCAGGTGTTGTTTGATAGGTCGCTGGAGAAGGGTAGGTTACTGCAAGGATGTAAGGAGACGTTATGGTCCCAGTGTATAAGTAGGGTGAGGATAGAGGGAAGCCAGGTAGTTTCAGGCCAGTGAGTTTCACATCGAATACAGGGAAGGTGATGGAGAAATTGATTGTACACTATGTGATAAATGTTATGAACAACAGCAAATGGATACAGGAATACCAACACAAATTTGGAAAGGGATATTCATGTGAGACTCAGTTGGCAGGTTTGTTGGAGGATCTGGTTCAGGCAGTTTATGAGAGGAAGCAAGTGAATACCTGCTTCATAGACTTGGAGAAGGGTTTTGACTAGGTTCCTCATGGAATATTGATGAGCAAAGTGGAAAGACTGCTGGATGATAAGCTGGTGGTTGACTGGATCGAGGACTTTCTCAGTGGGCGAAGGCTGAGAGTGAAAGTGGGGGAGGTAATTTCAGAGGAAGGAGAGGTTACATCAGGAGTACCGTAGGGAAGTGTGTTGGGACCTTTGTTATTCAATATAATGGTGAATGACATTGGATACAGGATCGCAGGTAAAATAAAACTGTTTGCAGGTGACTGTGTACTATATACAGAGGTGGGCAGTGGAATCAACTTGCTGGAGAATATTGATAGGTTGTGGTCCTGGACAATGGAGACCAATATTGAGTATAAAAACTTATTGTTGTTATTATTATGTATTATTATTATTATGATTATTGTATGAGCTTTTACATCTCGTAGCTAGAGACAGTTACATTAAACTAACCTAACAAAATTTTTGTTATGATAGTTTAGGTTAGGTAACCTGACCTGACCTAACATAATGTTAGGTTAGAACGTAGTGTAAACTTATCTAAAATAACTTAACCCAACCTAAAATAATCTAACTTAAAAATATTTTTTTACTACATATTGCTACTTATAACGTCTCTAGAAACATTTTCCATCAATAATCTATATGTCTGAAATCAATATTTTGGACGGTATACAATGAGTAGTGATTCTTAATATATACCTACCATCGAAACTATTGATCAATCAGTCAATAAATTTCTATTGTCGTTCGGCATTGTACATAAATGCAGTGGACAAAGTCAAAATAGATAATGTGCAACAAGAAACATATTTAACTAAAAATGATATCTAAAAGCACACAAATGAAATTAAAACATTCAAATGTGAACGATTCCCATAGCAAAATATTCTTTGATTAAATAGAAAGGGTTCAAAACCAACCAATAATAAATTTTTTTTAACATATAAAATCTAAAGGTTTAGAATTTGTCTTTAAAACATTAAATATCCTTATTTGTAATATGATTATTAATACATTTTGTCAATTTTTTTAAGGAACATCTACATATTAATGAATAATTACGCAAATTATATGAATGCACATCTGTTTTATAAGTATACATATGACAATTTTTCTTAACATTTAATAAGCAATGATAGATGTATAAGTTAATAATTGTTAGAATCTTGCTTTTTATAAATAAGTGTTTACAATGTATATTTAAAGGAGCTCTGTTTATTAATCTTACAGTAAAGTGTAGGTACTTTGCACCACCCCATTAATTTATTTTTAAATATAAATTCGTTAACTCTATTTACAGTAATGTTGTTTGTGACTGCTGTGTAAGGTGAAATTGTAATCCCTTTAAAAGGATGCTTACAGTTATTTTAAATGAAAAATTGTGGTACAATGTTACCCCATAATATGGGAAAGTAACTCCACCTTATGATATAGCTTTTTTTTTTTTTTGTAAAAGCAAAACATTATTAATATGAATAGCAGCTATTTCCCCGTAATATTATGCCATAATTAATTATAGATTGGAAATAGCAAAAATATGTTGTTCTTATATAAGCATCAGGTACAACATTAGATAAATTTCTAAGGAGGTAAATAACTCTAGATAACCTTATATAAATAAAATCAATTTGATTACACCAGGATAACATTGAATCAATTTTTATTCCTAGGGTATTCTGCATTACTAGTATCAATTTTAAAACTAGAAATTTAGAATCATTAGTTTTGAAGGAACATGTTAATTTCTGTGTCTTATTATCGTTTAAGAGTAGACCATTGGCACAAAAACAACACTAGCATCATTTACAATGTTGTCAATTATTAAATTAAAGGCATCAGTGTCTAGGTGTACACTTATAAAACTTGTATCATCAGCAAACATTACTGTGAACGAGCGTCTAATATTACAAGGTAAAGAGTAGGTGTCCCAGAATGGATCCCTGGGACACCCCGCACTTCACCATGGTACAACTTGATATGTTATCACCAATATCAACATATTGAATCCTACATTCCAAGTATGATTTAAAGAACTGTAAGGGAGGACCTTGAACACCATAGTATTCCAACATTTCTAATAGTATTGTATGATCTATACAGTCACAGGGTGGCGACAGGGCGGGAAAACAGGGAATAATCAGGGAATTTTAGTGGCCTGAAAAGGTCAGGGAATAGTCAGGGAAAATTCCCCGCCCCATCTCCTTTTTCGGAAATCGAAAAGCAATAGTTAAAATCAGTTAAAATGAGGCCTACATGAATGGAGTAGCGCGGACTGTCAAGCGTGAAGACTCCTCTGGTGCCTTTCATCGGACATCACGGTACCATAATCCCGGGAAAAAAGCCATAAGTAGCTGGGCCCACTGCGTCACATACGCCACTTTTATCCGTAATCTATTCAGTTGTTTACTGCTCGACGCTTCCTGCTGATGCAGAAGGCTGATATCGTGTCGCCTTCGGCTTTTTTTTACGTGCACGTCTATCGTCTCTCTCTTAGGCCCCCCTCCCCTCCCCCAGATTCTTCCTTCTGATGCCGAAGGCTGATAACATGTCGGCGTTTTTTTTTACGTGCACTAATCTCCGTTAGTGTGAAAAGCAGCTACCGGCTTGTAAAATGATACAGCTCTATTTTGTAACATGAAACATGAGAAAGCAAACACTTGCATCCTCCAATGTGTTTTCTTTCTTTCTTGTTGTTTTCATCAACTTTAATTTGTAACACACAGTCGCCTATTGGAAAGAAGGGATGGTAGAAAGGGCGGGCGGAATTCAATTTAGAGCAACGGTGTGTGCTTGCTTGTGAATAAGATGGTTGAGGTGTCAAGGGGGAAGAACTTAACATGGCTGGAGATGGAAGAGGAACCCCTTGGTGTGGGGGGATGGGAGCTAGGAGGTTGTAGAGTTACAAAAAATCTGATTAAAGTACTGCTTTACATGCTTGTGGCAAGCACACTTCACAGGATCTCTCAGTGAGTACCTCTACAATACTCATAAAATTAAATTTTTCCAAGGAACTTTTTTGTGTAATCTTGTATAGTTCTGGGCTTTTTGATTGTAGGTAGTAAGTAATCGTGAAATATGTTTATTATCGAATGAGAATTTTCTCCACACATAATTTAATTGTGTACTGCATGAAATTGTAAATTTAATTTCCCAATGTAACAATTGTATTACTCTGAATTTTTGACATAAATTTAAATTAATTACTTTAGTTGCAACTGTCTGCTGTAATTTTGATTCAATTATTTTATTTCAACAAGCAGGATTAGAGTACGCAAAGTATATTGTTTACATTGTGTAAACTATGTAATGAATCTGTGTTTCCTGGGGTAAAAGTTTTTAAACAAATATTTTATTCATGTAGTAGGCCTTTTAATTTTTCGATTGTGAGAAGCCATAAGTTAGGTATTACTGTAAATTTCTTACCATCAAAATGTACTTAAGAGTTGTAACTTTCAGTTCAAATTTTTATATTATTATAGGCATACTTAATATACTTGCAAAAATAGAGCACACAAAATATGTTGTTGCTGTGTTTACTATGCAATCAGTGTTTTCTGAGGCATGTATTTTTCATGCAAATGTTATAAGTCGTAGAAGTATGTTGGACATACATAATTGTAGCAAATGGTTTGTCACACAAAACCGGATAATACATGCAGACAAGCGAAAGGATGCTTTCGGTTGTTTACTTTTCTGTTTGTCTGCATGTATTTTCTGGTTTTCTTTGACTTACAGTTTGCTGCTATGGCATTTATTCATAATATTTATTTGATTTTCAACTTGCCTCATTGCAAGAATGGTTTAGAAACAACATAAATGTTATATTAGTAGTACATTGAAACTTGTACTATGTGCAAAGTGCATTGAATTGGACAAAGAAAAAATGATTTATTTTATAAAGCATAAAAAATTGGGTTTAAAAAAAATGTATTAGGTCAGGGAAAATTTTCAATTTGGGTGGGAAAAGTCAGGGAAAAGTCAGGGAATTATATTCCCAACAGTTTGTAGCCATCCTGAGTCAAAAGCAGTAGTATGCGGAATAGATTTATCTTCAAAAGCTTGAAAATTTTTGTAATCATAACTTCTAGTGCATCAATTGTGGATAAGTCCTTATGAAAACCAAATTGATTACCTGTAATTATACAATGGTTACGGTAGTTAAATATTTACGTAACTGACTTTTAACATCGGCCTCAATTATTTTTCCGAACATAGGAAACAATGAAATGGACTGATAAACACAGGAATAACTGTTGTAATTTTTTGAGAACTTGGAGAAACACCTGTATGAAGACAGTCATTAATGCAGAAGACAAGTGGCCACACAATAGCAGGAATTATATGGATAAGTATTTTGGTTGTCAAACCATATACATCTTTACTACTAGAAGCTTTCATTTTTAACACAGTATTGAATACAAATTCATTTCTCACATATTCCCATTCAAATTGGGAGCTGCGTCTTTTCATTTACTGCAATAAAATGTCCGATAACACTGTATGTTGAGGGATATTTACTCCAACCTTGTTAACAGATTCAATAAAATAGTTATTGAAATTCTCTGCTGAGTGTGTAATGCCTAACTCTAACTGTGGTTTAGCTATTACACATTTAGAGTCCATGCTGCCTGGCACTTATTATTTGCATTTTCATTGTAGATTACATTAGCATCAAGTTTAGCTTTATTAACTGCCATTTTATATTGCCTCTGGTAATCTTTATATATCTTATAAGATAATGAGGTTTTTAAGAATCATATACACATTTTGTTTAATCATAACAGCAGCTTTCGATTGCCTAAGTTCTGATGTGTAGGTACCACTTATTACTAGAATAAGGTTTCTTCAAGTATAAAGATTTGTTTCCTGTAATTATTCTAGTTGGACAGGTAAAATCAAAAACAGCTATTATTTTTGTAAAGAACAAGGAAAACTTCTCAGCAGCAGATAATTCAGCATGGCAAAGAAGATGAAAATAGTGAACACTACTTAAATGTGCCTTAAAACTATCCAAACACCCTATAGTGATGTTTATATGCACGACACTAACTTAAGTATCAATTTTAGGAACATATGGATAATGTGGTATAAACTCCAAGCATTCATGATCTGCTATATCCAGACTAACTATGTGTAATGAACAAAATACAGCTGGAATATTGGTAAATAGATTGTCTAAACCAGATCCAAAGCGTGTTGGCTTATCGTTTAAACATACACAGTCAAATTGTGTGAGAAGATTTAACAACTAGGTGGTTTACATGTAATACAGTATCAAACTTTGAATTAATATCCCCACCAATCACAATAACCTTATTTATACGACTGAACTTTATTAATAATAATTCCAATTTATCTAAAAAAAAAAACAGCGTCATCTACTATAGCGGAACGAAGATCAGGATTATGTACTTAATTCAATGGCCACACATTCAATACTTATCTCACAACTAAATGTCTCAGTATCAAAAACTTTGCAACAGAAACCCTTTTGTTCAGCTACAGAAATGCGAACATCACCTCTACTATGATTTTTCCCACAAAATATTGTTAATGGTAAATAGCCATCAATATGTACATAACCTATTTTATTTGCGTTGAGCCAATGCTCGGACAGGCATAAA
The DNA here is from genome assembly GCA_003012365.1 of Medauroidea extradentata. NCBI lineage: Eukaryota > Metazoa > Arthropoda > Insecta > Phasmatodea > Phasmatidae > Medauroidea > Medauroidea extradentata. The sequence goes on along the minus strand of PNEQ01101059.1, from coordinate 48,086 downwards.
ATGTCATACTTGTTTCCAGATGCTTGCAGACTCAAAATATTGGTCTTATTATACAGTCCCTAAACGTTTAAAAATACATAATACTTTAAGTTCATTAATATCAACTGGTTTAAGGCTAGTTTTATCCCAGTCTCTATCATCCATTTCATATTTAAATTACTGGAACGTCTTGGGAGCTTGAAAGTGTTCTGGCCAGGATTCTTCACAGAAAATGTCATCCCACAGCATTTCTGGAATTCCAACTTTAAACAAACTATAGGTTGGATACTTGGTTGTAAGTTTTTCGACTGTATAGTTCCCCCTTTTATAAGCCCCCCAAAAAATGCTCAATATCTGATATTTCTGCTGTTGGGTCCAAACTTGACATAAATATAAATTTTGTTCTTTTTACAGTACTAAGGGTACTACTTGTGGAAGATTTACCTGTCTAAACTTTATTGATTTGTTTACCTCTCCCCTTACTCTTGATATCTCCTTTACCATCCTCATTGATGGTTTCCCTGTTACCGGTATCTTTGTTATTTGGTATATGTTTTTGGTTCAAATTTCGTTTGTTGCATACGTACTACTATTTTCATGTTGATGGATATCTGAAGCACTGTTTTTTATTGATTGCCGGATATCTACAACACTAATAATTTCCTGTTGCTGTGAACAACCTACAGCACTTACCGATACTGATTTATGTTCACTTTCACTCCTTTTACTAAGTATTTTCTGTCGTTCTGACACCTGTTTTTGTGTGTTGTTCACTTGTTTCTCTGCAGAATACAGCTTCATATTCTTTGTTATTTCGTCAGCGCTCATATTTATAGCTGAATTCGCTTTCATAACCCTCTTTTCTAATTCCACCAAATTTTCCACTGCTAGACGTAATTTGATGAGATCGTTCACATCCCAAGTGACATTAACTAGTCCGTCTATCTTCCTGGCACAACTATCACAATACCATTTTACATATTCGGAAACTTCATTAATTAATTCATATTTTCGTGCATCGACTCCAACACAATTTGGATGATACCACTTTTTGCAAAAACCTTCACAAAGGAATCCTTTTCCATCTTTTGGAATATTAATTCCATATACAGCGCATGGAGCACTATCTTGGTCGTCTAAAATGTTTCTACAGACGTTAAAAGTAGTCTTATGTAAAAAAAAGTTGTAATTTTCTAACTTAAAAAATTTTTTTTTTCATTAGGTTTAGGTAAGTTTTGGTTAGGTTACCTAATTTTACTTAACCCAAATGACTGCTCCAGGGGTACACCAAGTGTGCAGTCGGTGCCCCCGAAAACTCAAAATATGCAATAGTAACAAGATGGCCGTAACATGTATTATTTATGTTCCAACAACTAGAACATGCCACATGTACAGTGCAAAACATTTGTGACAACAAATTACTTAAAACCTAATATTATTCAACCTCAGGTAGGCCTACTCCAAAAAGGCTAAAATTCAATCATACGAAATTTGAGAGGTTAATTTACTACAACTTCTCTTCTTGATCAGTCGGTACTTGATGCACTAACAACGCTACCCTACTAACCTTACTGTACCATCAAGGTACACATAACAATTGGTTCAAATACCGAGTGAAGCAAATTCTAGAAAGTAATAAATATGAGTGGGAATTCGAGTCACTCAACAAGGTTTTATTACAACCAGGTTTCTTGTACATTTGTTTAACAAGATACAAATTTCCAGACAAAGTATGCCAGAAGAGCCATTAAATTCATTCGAGAGGCCCAAACTAAAGGGGTAATCAAAAAGCTAAAGCCTAACCAAGTTAAATAGGGAAAGCAACACGTCGGCGCCCCGTCGGCTCCCGATACATATCTTCACTAACAACAGAGAAAACGCACAGCAGAAAAGACAGGGCAAAAGGCCAAGCACGAACTCCAACGAACCCGATCAAGAAAAATTAACACACCAACATTATCAAAGAGCAGCAGACGAGGCCCCAACGAGCGCAAACAGAAACCAGTGCACAGAAGGATCCAACTGAACTCGAGAGCTAGGTGGCCGGCCTAGACAAAGGGGAAAGGGGGGAGAGGAAGGCAGAGAGCCGAAGATAGCCGAGCATAGCCGAAAGGCTCCGACGAGCAGCAAAGCATCCTCGCATGCTTCCAAACACAGAGTCCCATTCAATAACACGTCAGAACCAAACAATAGGATTCAAACAGTTTAAAAAAGGACCCCAGTACAAACTGAGGGCGCAGCACCAGTTCAACCCCCCCTGTAATACCACAGATACGGCACACAAACTTGCTGTTAGGTGGAAGAGAGTCCAAGTCCTTTTCGGAGAAACACTTAAAGTGGCTGATCCATGCTGAGGGGGGGGGGGGGGGGGCGAAGACATGGGCTCTGGAGCGTGCAGACAAAGGTAGACAGAAGGCCGCCAGAAGAAGGGCGTTGGGCTCTAACCAGGAAAGCGAACAAAGAGAAAAGGATAGAGTGCATCAGGGGTGCATGAAAAACAGAAACAGGATTAGAAAAGGAATAGAGAACACAAACCTGAAAACACGAAATCTTGCTGGAAAATTAGTACATCAATAACAAACAACCCCTAATTCATAAATCACACATTACACCTTAAAAACACAAGATAAAAAAATAGTTTATAGACATTCAAGGAGTTACATCTTTATATAAAAATGTAAGTATAGTACATAACTCCACACAAGACAAATACAGTTTCATCAAAATTCACCACTACATTATATCCTGCCCAACATCTTCACTATCAAAAAGGGCCCAGAGTAAGGAAGTATTAACTTACTTGAAACATCCTTTGCTCTGGACGGCAAAATGAAGGAACGGCAAAAGACCCTTTGACCCACCTGATACTTTCCAGCTATTCGCTGGACACTGACCTGAACCTGGAATTTACAATGTGCCTCAATAAGGTTCCTCAAGGTCTGGTGACTCAGAAGTTCTCATTGTGCATCCAATAAGGGCGACGATGGAGAAGGAATTCCCCACACGTTCAGTAAGGGATGGAGCAAATCTCTTCCGAGTAGAACCTTAGCCGGAGTATTCTTCGTGGCTCCATGGGTGGCAGAATTAAAGCCAATGTTGATGAGGTCCAAGTCCACATCCCAATCACGCTGTTGATAATGGTACAAAGCTGACAAAGTTACCTTGAGGTTCCTGTTGAACCTCTCAACAATATTACCACAAGGGTAATAAGGACTGGAGGTGTAGTGGTTGAGCACCCATCTGAAACACATGTCCTTTAAAACAGATGAACAGAAATAAGGAGCATTGTCAGTTACCAGATTAACGGGAGGCCCGAAGGAAGACCACACACGCTCTGTCAATGACCGCAGTGCATGGTTTCCCAGTCACTCTCCACCTGATCCACCAAGTACAAACAGACTTTAGTAGTGCTCGGAGCTTTTGCCTGCTGACACAACACACAACGGCGAACAAAACCTTGCACATCGCGATAAACACAAAGCCAAAAGGAGCGCGAACTCAATTTTGACAAGGTCCCTGCACGTCCCGAATGTCCTTCGAAAGGAGAGGCGTGAAAATAATTCAACAGCTCGGCTCTACAAGCAGACGGAACAAACAATTTCTTCAACTTGTTACGTCGACCAACATAATGCATCAGGCCGTCAATCATTCGGTAGGGAAGTTGTTCTCCTTGGGCCACTCGCGTCACAATATCACAGCAATCAGGATCGCTAGCTTGGGCGTCCCAAAACAAGCGCCCATCGGGATACGCTTAAATTCATATTGGGCCCATTGTGTACGAAAGGAGGTATATTTGCGACAATCAGGATGCAAAAGGCATTGGTGAAAACTCGAATTTAGGTCAATTATCGAGAAAACACATTTGCTTTACCTAAATGTTGCAACGCAGCATCAACCGTAGGTGCTGGAAAGGGATCCAGATGAATTTTCTGATTCACAGCACCCATGTTTGTGACAAGATGGTACCCAGCCCCTCCCCCCCCCCCCTTTATTCACAAAGAATGTGGGCGAGACATAGTCAGAGGTGGATGGAGAGATCACATCCTCTTGCAACAACTTATCCACAATATTACGCATAACAGCCAACTTATGTGGATTGTAAGTATAATAAGGTAACCGAACTGCCACATCATTGGTTACAGAAAAACGGTAAGGGAGCACGTCATACTTCCCAATCTTGGGCGTAATGACACCCTGATATTCCGTCAAAATAGTCTGCAGGGCCCGAGAATGAGCACCTTCAACTTCGGCAACACGCCCTAACGGGGTCGGAGAGCGACTGACACGTGAAATTAAGGGGCAGGAATATTGAGGAATAAATTTAAAATACAAACAATGAGCATCGACATCCACGACCGCGTGAACATGGGTAAGGAAATAAACCCCCAGAATTAACATCAGCAATCAAATCAGACATGACTCAAAATCGATATGTCCAAGAGAACAAATCAATTTTTACATGCAGATCTACCGCACACTCACAGCTCAGCATGTGGCCATTGGCTACGCAAGTTGACAAGATCGCCGAGCGATCGACACGTGACGACAAATGAGGATGCAAGTTCAATAATTCGGCCAAAAAACCTTTACGCACAAACGAGTGCGAAGCCCCGGTGTCAACCAAAGTGCCATTTCTCAATCTATGACAAACCAACGACACAAAACAATCAGACCGCGCGGAAAATAATGTCTCACGGCCCCCTTTCGTCGCGCGATCACGAAAGGCGGCATTTAGTTTCCCGGACAAGAAAATCTAAAATGGCCAGGTTTTCCACAATGAAAACAAAGCAACTGCTCCCGAGAAACCCGAGGCTTATTGCAACGCATGGCATAATGCACCAACTCGGCGCAATTTCTACACCGCACCTGGAGCTCAGAGGCCACAGGGGGCGGCGACAAAGAATACTGCTCATCAGCTTGCCAACATTTTTGCGCAACACCAAGCGCAGACAACCCAGTCAAAGGTACTGTGCCTTCACCAACAGCCCATACCACACACTCTGCCGGGACTGACCCTTACTCATATCCCCAAGCCTAAACTGGCCAACAGAAGGGGACACAGTAGATCGATAAAACTCCGCCTCAACATTTAGCACTCGTTGCAGTTCCAAAGCCAAAGAACGCAAGTCGTCGTACGTTGCCGGAGCAGGACGCACGAACCTATGTCTTCGGGCCTCGGGCGAAAGATGTTCAAGTATGATGCCAACTAGCTTAGCTTCAGAACGAGATATATTCATCGCTAGCGCATACCCTAAAACATCCTGCACAAAATCCGGTACAGTTTCGTCACATAGTTGAAAACGATCCACGAAACGTCGCTTAAGACACGCCCAAACTGTAGAAGAACCTGCATGAGCTAACAACCTCGTCTTAAAGGCGTCATACGTACCTTCATCACGTGCAACTTCGCCCAACATAACCGCCACATACCCTGAAATGCGCACCGACAAACAAGAAACTGGGATGTTGGGACACCAGAAAACAACCCAGCAGTCTGATCGAGTGACACCAAGAAGCGCAGCACCCCCTCGGGCTCAATAACACTGAGCACGGGAATGCGGGATAAATGGGAAATAAGCATATTTTGTGTCGCTGTAATAGGACCCTCAACGGACGGACCACCCAGGGAAGCATATTCAACCTGCCGCAAACGATTCACGTACGACAGAGCACGAATTCTAAGTGCCGTCACATTCTCACTATTATCAAACTCCACACCCGATTCACGCAGATATTCCCGTACTTCCAAACAACCCATAGTATACACAAAACTACTACTTCCGTTATTGTAAGCCATACTTTCAAGACGTTAACCCCCAAATTACAAACACGAATGCCTTCACAAGAACGACAAACAAATGTGGCGTAACCAACCAAGCGCATCCACTCGGAATTCAAACCCAAGCAGAGTCGCGCAGATATTGTACAATCAAGGTACACATAACACCGGGTTTGAATACCGAGTGAAGCAAATTCTAGAACGTAATAAATACGAGCGGGAATTCGAGTCACTGAACAGAGTTTTATTACAACCAGGCTTCTTGTACATTTGTTTAACAAGTTACAAATATATCCAGACAAAGTATGCCAGAAGGGCCATTAAATTCATTCGAGAGGCCCAAACTAAAGGGGTAATCAAAAAGCTAAAGCCCAAAAAAGTTAAATAGGGAAAGCGACACGTCGGCGCCCCGTTGGCTCCCGGTACATATCTTCACTAACAACATAGAAAACACACAGCAGAAAAGACAGGGCAAAAGGCCAAGCACAAAGTCCAACGAACCCGATCAAGAAAAACTAACTCACCAATATTATCGAAGAGCAGCCGACGAGGCCCCGACGAGTGCAAACAGAAAGCAGTGCACAGAAGGGCGACCAGGATCCAACTGAACTCGAGAGCTAGGCGCCCGGCCTAGGCAACGGGGAAGGGAGGGAGCTGGAGAGAGCCGAAGATAGCCGAGCATAGCCGAAAGGCTCCGACGAGCGCCAAAGTATCCTGGCACGCTTCCAAACACAGAGTCCCATTCAATAACACATCAGAACCAAACAATAGGGTTCAAACAGTTTATGAAGGGCCCCAGTACAAACTGAGGGCACAGCACCAGTTCATTACTATAGTTTTAGTAATGAACATACTGTGTTTGCTCCACTAAAACTTTTTTGCATTGTTCGAGTGTCAAACAGTCAGGTTATTGCAGAATTTTCACCATAGGAAACATTTTCGTTTGTTGAGGTCGCAGCTATATTTGCACTCAATTGTAGAACTGTTTTGAGAGACTGTGCGGCAAAAACTGCTCCCAAAGCACACTCATCAAGTGCAACTCTCAATTGGAATGCAAAAATCAGAATGCTCCATATGGGAGTTCCAGTAACTGGAACACGTGGCACCCGGCGGCGTGCACCGAGAGAATTTGTGTGAGCAATTGGAATATCCCATAACTTAAACTAACCTGACCTATCTTAACCTAACAAAAAAGGGAAAATTTTGAAGTTAGTAAACTACAATTTTATTTACGTACGACTTCATCTAATGTTTACGAAAGCATTTTTCATCCATAAACTATACCTTTAAAATCATTAGTTTGGCCAGTACACGTTGAGTACCTATTCTTAATATTTATTATATTTTGTCCCTCACCTCACTGGCTCTTAAGGTGCCCGCACACTTGGACGTGGCTGAGCGCAGCGACTTTTTCCCCGTGGTTCAGTTACATGCTAAATGGAACTCCGCACACTTGGGCAAAGAGCGGCAGGCCACAGCACGCGCTGCTGCACCCAAGTGTGCTGGCTTTCCCTGCCGCTGCGCTATGCTTCGCTGCGCCCAAGTGTGCTGGCACCTTTAGACCTAGTTGTCAAAGATCCGTAAAACCTTCTTGCCACCTAAAATATAGGCTACAATGGGCATTAACGTAAAAAATACATGATATTTGGAATTGGATTATCGTAAATACAGACATGAGTGCTGAGGCTTTGTTGCAATGGTAATATGCTTGTATTTAGATGGAAAGAGAAATGCTAGTGTTGAAACACAGATTGACAGCTGCAACAACTGGTAAGGAAAAGGCAGAACTGCTGCAGGCTCAGTACTTGTCAGTGTTTCAGGAGCAGGATGATTGGAGTTATGAACCTTGGGAAGCCCAGGAACCCCATACGAAGCTAATAATTAGGAAGGAGAGGAGGGGTGGTAGAAAATATGTTAATGGGGTTAAAGTGTAATAAGGCAGCTGGGCCAGATAGTATTTGAAATAGTACTTTTAAGTTTAGTAGAGGAGAGTTGGTACATTGAATATTGGAAAGGTATTGGAGAGAGGTTATGAGTACGGGGAATTGGTTGTGGGATTATCAGTGTGTATTTACGTTATTCATGTGAGACACAGCTGGCTGGGCTTATAGAGGACTTGGTACAGGCGTTTGACAAGGGAAGCAGGTGGATACCTGTTTCATAGATTTCGAGAAAGCATTAAATAAGGTACCACATGGGGTGTTCATGAGGAAAGATGATCAACTACTGGTTGACAAAGTTGTAGTGGGAAGGAGACTTCCACAAGGGACAGAGACAGCGAGAGGCTACGTCCGGTGCGCCACAGGGAAGCGTGCTGGGCACCTTGTTTATAATGACGTCAAAAAATATTGGTTTGGGGGTAAGTGGAAATGTATAATTGTTTGTCGGTGGCTGTGTTCTGTACGCAGAGGTTTGTGGAAGGAATAAGTTGCAGTACGACATTGACAGGATATGATTGTGGATGGAAGAGAACAAAATGAAAATAAAGGTAGGAAAAACAAAGATTGTTAGGTTTATGAGGAAGAAGGTAAGGAGTACTGACATGTACAGGTGAAGGAAAAGGCATATATTACAAAGGTACGACCTATGTTAAGCAGAGGGGGGCCCGTACATGAAATTTGAGTGAGTGAGAGATTTTGGTCAGCTCTCAACATCGAGGTCTTAAGGTGGTTCCCTATATAGACTGCGTTTGTGTATGTGAGGCAGAAAATCGATAAAGCACAAGGTCGCCGCCGGCCGACGTGTGTAACGTAGTTGACCTCTACGTGCAAGCCACTCAACTGGCGCGTAGATCTGTACTAGTATTCATTTTCCTATGGGACTTTAAGCGGTGACCATATCATTTTATTTGTGAGAAGTATAGTTTAATATCCAACGCGTGCTTCTATTTGTGGGTTTTTAGATTCTGGTTTCTATAATCCCAGATACGGCAGTCTGAAAAAAGCCGGATTTAGCCATTTTGGGAGGCCCGAAAATCATATTTAAAACACGCGTACCGAATCTTTGAGCTTATGGCGTCATACACTGACGTGTGTGTTCTTTTCGTAGACGAACCATTTTGAAGCGCGTTGAGTAGTTCCGTCAAAAATGAATACTCGCAACTTGCTGCAACGCATTCCAAGTGCAGGTAGGGAACCCCCTTAAGCGCTGGTGTGGGGTGACATGAGATGAGTAAGGAGCAGCACCGGAATGAAAGGGCGAGGGAAACGGGAGATCCTCGAGAAAACCCGCAGACCAACAGCATCGTCTAGCACGATTCCCACATGCGAAAATCCGAGGATCGACCCCGCCAGGAATCAAACCCGGATCACCTTGGTGGGAGGCGAATGGTCTGACCATTGGGCCACCGTGGCCCCACATGAAATTGGAGGTGCATGAGCTAGAGAAGGTACAAAATATGTGCAGTGATGTGCCAGAAGATCCAGGTGAGGAGCGGAACAGAGTAGGGAAGGAGACAATGCGTAGGAGGTCGGTGTGGAAGTGGAATTTACTTTTGGAGGAGTCAATAACTTTGAGAGGGGTTCAAAAGTTTAGTAGGGGATTGGTAGGTTATTGAGGAAGAGGTTATAGCTTGTCACCTGGCGTTTGCCTAATTTTAAGTGGTGTTGTTGCTGCTGTTATTGTTGTGATGTGTTCATACAAATGATGGCAGTTGAAAAGTAAGTTACGTGAAATTTTTAAATAATACAATAGCGTTTTCAATTGCATCTGAAGATGAATCATACAAAATTATTTTTGTTTCTACTGTAACAATTATGTGTTTTCAAAAAACTACAGGACTTTTTCAAGGCCTATGACAGTTGTTTTTCGGTGTTACCAAGTGCAACACAAATTATTGTAATTTTGTCTCTTCCGATAAGATCTTCAAGGGCATCTGATTGGCAGAAACTTTACTATAGTATTTGTATTACTAATAATTCACATGCTACTGGGGAGCTGCCGGGTGGTAAGCTATAATTGCTTCTTCAATCACCTACCAAAACCATCATAAACTTTCCAACCCCCTCAACCAGTACAACTCTTCAAAAATCAAATTCCACTCCTTCGCCAACCACGTAAGTAATGATGTATATATGTGTGTGTTTGTGTGTGCGTGCACATGTGTGCGTGTGTTCATGTGCCCGTGTGTGTAAAACTTACCAGTTTCAAAAAAATTTTCCAATTCTACCCTACCAAAAATTTAATGTATCAGAATTTATTTTAGCAGACAGTGCCAACATTGTTTGAAAAATTCAAAATTTTTTCAGTGTGCTGCTTTGCTAGACTGTATAAAAGTATTAGGCAATAAAACAGAGTGCCTACAATTTAAATAATACCTGTGCAGTGAAGTTACCTTCTTTAAGTATTTTCTGCACCTGGTTTTTTTAAGCACTTTTGCAAAGCTTTTTATTAATTATCTCAATCATATAAAAGATAGCACTGACTGACTGATATATCAAACTGCAGCCCAAACCACTGAACCTTGAATCGTGAAAATTTTTATGTGGTTTCCCCTCAGGTCGTAGGTTGAAGGGAATTTTCGAAATTCGTCATGGGGAAGGAGGGAAGGGGTGAAATGTATTTCCGAAGAAACTGCGATACAGCTCGAACCCAACGGCATACATAAAAATGCATATTAGCCAATTTCAGGATTCTTTGAAATTCATCATTAAAGGGGGTGGAAAGACCTTAAATGTGTTTCTGATTAATTATCTATATCTATTGAATCCCTCGGTATAAAAAGTTGGTTTTCACTTCAAAATGTAGCTTACATAAATACCCAAAAATCAGTTATAAGACTTTTAGAAATTCGAACCCAAGCAGTTTAAAGGGGGAAATTATGTTTTTGTTGAATCGTCTATATAGTTGGAACACAATTTTCTGTCGTCGTAACTTTTACTTCAATTGGATACATATACAAATGACTAAGATAGGACTCCAAGACGTTTCGAAATTTGATAATTAAGGGGGTGAAAATACCAGAAATGTGTTTTTGATTATTCCTCCATATCTATCGAACCAATCGAGGTATTGAAGTGCTCTTTGCTTAGATTGATGCTTATGTAAATTTCCAAAATACCATTTAAATATATAAGTTTGATGTTTACTCAAATGTATGAAAAGTACTGTAATTTCACAAATTTTTGAAATTCCCCTTTTAAGGAGGTGAAAAGTGATTAAATGTGTTTTTAATTAGTTGTCTATATATCTTGAACTCGGCAGGCTATTGTCGTGTTTTTCACTTCCAAGATACACCAGTAAAGTAGTTTTAATAGTGAATCAATGGTTTTTCGAAATTAGGTCTCTTAGGAGGTGAAAAGACCTGAAATCTGTTTTACATAAAGCTTCGAGATATTCAGTTTATTTTAGCTTCAGAATGATGATTAGGTGAAAGGCGGCAAACAGGTACAGTATTACGATTCAAAGCTAAAACACTCTAGGGTGATATGTGATTTTTAATAAATGATCGATTTTGCTTTTACTGAACAGATTATCATCGTGATTTTTATTTCCCTTGGATACTTGTACGAATATTTAAGATGTGAAGTTAATATTTGAAAATTCGACACCCAATGGAATGAAAAGGCATAAAATTTGTTTTCTATCAGCCGATGATACTTATCATAAGGAGTAGAGATATTGAGGTGTTGTTCGTGATCATGTGATGCTTACATAGGGCCTAAGTACCGAAAAAAGTAATGGAAGTATTTTTTTATTTTAAAAGATTAACTTAATTATTAAAAAGAAAACTTATTTTTCAAACTATCAAGGCAGACGATCCGAAAAGCAAGTATGACCAGTGAGAGATAAATTGTACAAGAGTTCCATTCTGTAGTTATATTGAGACGTGTTGCTGTGCAATCTTTATGTGCCCAGGAAATTAATATTTTAATTTTTAAATTTGTTTTCATGAATAATTTTGACATTACATGGCACAGTTATTTGTAACACCAATCTATTGTTCGGGAGGTTAGGGCTGAAATTCCTGTAAAGGCTGTACAAACGCGCAAGTCTGACACCAAAAACTTGCAATGCAAATGAAATTAGTGCAATTTGGATGAAGTCGTTCAAAAGTGCTGAAAATGGATTATGCAGTTCACTGTCTACTGAAGTCCCTCAACAGCATCAGCCTACATATACCGTCTCATTAACCTCAAGGTTGGGGCACCAGATACGTCTATATTTCAGCGAAATATTATCCCGCCAAAACTTCCTAATGCCATGTAACTCCAAGTGAAGGTTTTGAAAAGCAAATATTTTATTGAGGGCACCATAACCAATGGTTGTGCTAGGTGGAAATCAGTCTTAATACCATGTAAACTACATATTTTATTTGATTACCTCTTACATTAAAGAGTCATTACTACCCCATAATGTTAACTTTGCAGTGCTATAAATAAGGCTCAGACAAAGTCGCTGTTAATGTCAGGGACAAACTCAAGACTAATTTTCGCTTGGACAACTATTGCTACTTAACCTGCTGCAGAGTTAACTCAACTAGCAGATTTGTCATCCTAACACTTGATGACTGAACTACCTATCTGGTATACAAAGAGGTTTTTCAATTAAAGTAAATATTATTTGCTGTGAGTAGATATGATGGTATATCGCAAAAATGTTTTGTGCCGACATACCCTTGAAAACGCTGTAGTTTCTTGCAACATATGTGATTGGGTGATGTGCGTGTGCTACAACGTAGCTATCTGCCGGCCAGTGGACCTAACAGGCATCATATATTACAATTTCGGGATTCTTATTAGCTCAGTCAAATTGGGCAACAGCTCCAAGCACAAGCGAAAGCCGCTAATATTTTTGTAAGCTGAACGTGTGTTGAAATCCAGCAAATATTAAAGTTTTTCTTTGATAAACCATTATCTCTAGCTATGAGTAATACACGCGAGAAAAGTCACTGTCTATGTGTGTCTGTTCGTGTGTGTGTCCACGAGGGGAAGAAGCGTGACGCTAGTAGTAGGTAGACACGTCACAGGGAGGGGACATGTACTGCGCCTGACATGAGTTCATGGCAGACTGTCAGTGAAGATGTAGTGGTGAAAACCTAGCTAGCTGTATATGTCACGGTATTATTGCCGGTGCTGTGGTGCGCCACATAAGTTGCACACGGTGGTCAAGGAAAAAACAGCTGTAGTTCGCTTTTCTCCCACGGGACTGGTTGTTGTGATCGAGTAGTAAGGAACTGCATTTTAGAATTTGATGACACTTGTCACACATAAAGAACCTAGTAAGATGAAGTGACAGTTAGGTAATTAGTTCTTGTCATGTAGTTTCAATACGGTGACTATTTTTTAATTTTTATGATAATCTGCCATATCTGAAGAAGTATTTCTCAAAATTTAATCATACTCAGTACACATATACTAGCCTACATACTAAGCAGACTTGAATTTTGTGTATTTTGTTCATACATTGTTCACATTCTCAATATGGTGGCCGGTTTTATATTTTAACATACTTAATTATTTAAGGAAATATTTGACCAAATTTTATCAAACATGGTACACACATAGTACTTAGTCTGCTTTCTTTACTTTTGTTTTTTTATTCATCCTGTGTTTATATTTTTTAATTTATTACAATTTTTATATTTTTAGCTTATTATGACAAATTATTAAAAGAAATATTTTTCAGAATTTCTTTAATATTGGTACACTTGGTGTATACTGTAATATGTAGTAAGTTGAATCGACTTTTGGCTTGGTCCTTCATCCTGTGTTAATATTTTTAAAACTTATTGTTTTTCTGTTTTTATCATAATATAACATATCTGAGGAAATATTTTTCCAAAATTCATTAAACCTGGTACATGTATAATGTTAGTAAGCTATCTCGTTTTTTTGTGTATTTCATTCATGCTAAACTCTTATTTCCGTAACTGCTGCCATTTTTATGTTTTTATTATAATATAACGCGTCTGTGGAAATAAAACTTGGTGCACATAGACTGAGTTACATACTGACCTGAATTTACTTGTGTTTTCCCTCCACACTGTACTGAGCGAGGTGGCACAACTATAGCATGTTGGAGATGACTCGTGTTTGATCCCTGGCTTCGACTAGCCTGATTTTGGTTTTCTGTGGTTTCCCGAAGTCGCTCCAATCCACTTCTCTCCCAGCTCCTGTCATTGTACCAAGTTGTGTGTCACCTTCTCTAATGATCTCGCTGTCGACAAGACGTAAAGCCGACTTAACCTTACCTTACCCTTCATACTGTGTTTATATTTTCCTAGTAATCTCTTTTAGATACTTTTTGGCATGATGACGTGTTTGAGGAAATGTTTTCCCAAATTTCATAATTTTGGTACATATAAGTTACCTAGTAAGTCTTTCTTCCTATGTTCATATTTTAGAAATGGTGACCATTTTTCTATTTTTAGGATAATATGACGTGTCTTTAGGATAATTTTCAGAATTTTGTCTAACTAAATACACATATTGTGTTTATTAAGGTGACTTGACATTAAGGTGGACCGAAAAAAGGCTTTTTTTTATTTTGAAGGTGTAATAGCGAGGAAAAGTTGTGAATTATATAGACAGTAAAAATAGAAAAGAAAATATATCAAAATCGGTTGACATCTTTCGGTCGCGCATAAGGCCAAAAGTTTGACAAATTATGGGAAAAGCTTAATTTTTGTGAGTATTTTTAAAATTTATGAATTAGATATTTTTGTAGTGTAATAGTTTGTTACATATTCAGATAAAGCCTAAAAACTTTGTGTTTTAATTTGGTTTTGATCAGTTGATATCTTCCAGTCATGCATAAGCCCCAAAATTTGCCAAAATAATGAAAATTTCACATTTCTTTACACATTTTTTATATTTCGTAAATAATTAATATTTAAATATAATAGCTGTAGTATGTTTTCAAATGAACTTATAATGAGGTAGAAAAAACTATCAAGTTTAGCCAATATTTTCCAGTCGTGCAATATCCAATAATCCCAAAAAGTACAGCCAATTGAGCTAAGATTTGCATACTCACTGTGAGTACACAGAATAGGAAAAATTGGAGCGGTGGACTTAAGTGAAACAAAAAAGCGTAACAAATCATTGGAAAGGAAGTTACATGACAATCATTTATATGTAGAAGATGTTACAAAACCCTCATGATCTCATTTTGTGTTCAATTTAGTCGAAACTCAAGATGAAGAAGAACGTTGTGTTCCTAGTACGGACAATGATAGCGACCAAGATTATACAGATCCACTTACACCTACCTCTTCTATACCTATTTGGCAGATGAGTGTTCAGTTACTATCTACTGCAATAATAAGCAACCGTTATGGTGTTTCAGATCCCGCCACTGCAGCGCCTGCATAAAGTGTTTTGCACGACTTTCACGTTGTTAATGATTCAGATTCCTCCCATGTTAGAGATAAGAACAAAATAAGAAGGGAAAAGCAAAATGTTAAGGCTGAATTGTGTAGTAAATTAGATGCACTTCCACTGTTAGGTCTCTATTTAGATGGAAGAAAGGACGACACGTTGGTGATAGAACAAGCCCATTCAGAAAAAGGTTTTGTAGAAATATTAAGGAAGAGCATTTCTCACTGATTCAAGATCCCGGCTCACTCTACGTTGGCTGTATTACTCCAAATTCTGGAGGCTCTGAAGATACTGTCAAGTCTGTTATTTCTTACCTGTCTAAGCGAGGTATTTCTCTTGAAAATCTAATTGTGATTGGATGTGTTGGTACTTCTGTTAATACAGGTTGGAAAATTGGTCTGGTTCACCGAGTTGAACTTTATTTAAGGAAACCGGTACAGTGGGCAATTTGCCTCCTCCATTTCAATGAGTTGCCATTTCGCCACTTGTTTCAGCACTTGGATGGCAAGACAACGGGGCCTAGTACTTCTAAAGGGCCAGTCGGTGAAAAGTTAGTTGACTGCCAAAAACTGCCTGGGGTTAACTTCCAGAGTATTGATTGTAAGATCCCAGAGATTGACAGGAACGGGCTTAGCAAAGATCAGCAATACCTACTTGATATTTCAAAGGCAATAAAATCAGGAACCTGTAAAAAAGATTTGGCTGTACGAGATCCTGGGTCCTTATCACGTGCGAGGTGGTTGACGAAAGCAAATAGAACTCTCACATTGTACACAAGTGAAGAAAGCCCCTCACCTGAACTTCAAGAAATAGTTTTGTTTATATTGAGATCATACATGCCAATGTGGTTTACTATCAAAACAAATAAACACTTTACAGACGGCCCGAAACTTGTTTACCAAGCATTACAATCTACCAGGTATTTACCAAAACCTTTGCTTGATGTCATCGACCCTGTGATTGAACGGAATGGTTTTTCTGCCCACCCAGATCACTGACTGTTAGCCATGATTCAAGATGACAAGAAATACGTGAGAGAGCTCGGACTTCGAAGAATTCTGAAAGCAAGACAAGTAGATGCAAGAAGGAAAGCAGTAAGAACATTTACGCCACCAAAAATAAACTTCAGTCTGCAAGAATACACAGAAATGATCAACTGGATGGACTGTGAATTATCTTCTCCCCCATTGCTAGCAGAAATCAGTGACGACAAGATCAAATCGCACATCGACAGTAGCTCAATCCTTGACTGGAACATTACTTTCAAGCAATTCCCAGTTCACACACAGGCTGTTGAACGCTGTGTAAAACTCGTCACAGAAGCCTCAGGAAAAGTTTGTGGAGCTGAATCTCGAGATAGATTTATAAAAACCACTCTGCTGTCCAGATCATCCATGCCCAACTTCACAAGCAAATCAGTCTTCAAAGTACCTTTGGCTACAAAATAGAGAACAGCACTAATGGACAGGTTAAACTGACATGGAATAATTATACAGAACTCTGTTTTTTTCTTTTTTATAAAAGTAAGTTTATTGTTAAAAAAACTATACTGTAACTTAAATATTAAAGCTTTCTAAATGTTTAGTAAGTCGAAAAGTACCATTCCTGTTGTCAGTGTTATCACACTGTCATTATCCGTGACTATATTTTTAGGTACTGTTTTCTATATAGCAGTGGGGATCATTGCAAGATCAGAAGTCGTTATTGTATTCACACTATAATTAAAAACAACATTCTTATGTTCAAAAATAAAAATATTGTAATTATTTCGTTAAAAAAAAATATATTGATGATATAAAAATAAAAAAAATTTTCATTATTTTGGCAAATTTTGGGGCTTATGCGCGACCGGAATATATCAACTGTTCAAAACCAAATTAAAACAAGAAAGTTTTTAGGCTCTATCTGAAGATGTAACACACTATTACACTACGAAAATATCTAATTCACAAATTTTAAAAATAATGACAAAAATTAAATTTTTTCCATATTTTGTCAAACTTTTGGCCTTACGGGTGACTGAAAGTTGTCAACCCATTTCAATATTTTTTCTTCTCTTTTTATTGTCTATATAATTCACAACTTTTCTTCGCTATTACAACTTCAAAATAAAAAAAAAGCCTTTTTTCGGCTCACCCTACTTGACATTTATGTTTTTTTGTTCATACCTTGTCCGTATTTTTAAAATGGAGGCTGTTTGAACTCGTTTTGATAGCACAAGATATCTTAGGGAATATTTTTAAAAATACCTCATACTTGATACACATACATCCTAGTACTTAGCAAGGTGAATTAACTTTTATGTTTTTTTCATGCCCTGTTCATATTTTCTAAACTTCTGCCATTTGGACATAAACACGTTATTTGAGGAACCATTTTTCAGAATTTTACGAAACTCTGTATTTACAGGTAGTTTTTAGTAGAGGGGCACAGCTTTTATGTATTTTGTTCATGCTGTGTTAATAGATACATGTTGGCAGAATATGAAAATTTTTTATAACATGAGATATGTAAATAAATCATTAATCAGAATTTTTTATGTAACTAGGGTACTCATGTAATACTTGATAAGCAACTTCAAGTTTTGTATTTTGTTCTCTACTTCTTGTAGAGAGAATTATTTAAAATAAGTAAGACGCATCCTTTTTATAACGTCACCCTAATTATAAAAGCTCATAACTCCATTTTGTATGAATAGAGAAAGAAAGAGAGAAAAATCAGTTAATTTTCCTGTGGTGAAATAAAACATTATTTTTCGTAAAATTATTATAAAGGAACTCTTTACATTTACTTTTTAACGATATTTTGGACGTACCATTAAGAGAGACAAAATGGCAAATATTCATGTATAATACTCAAAAAGGGTATAATACTCAAAAAGGGTATAATACTCAAAAAGGGTATATTTCATTCTGGTCTATGTCTTTGTAACAGATTACCTAAATTATTAACTTATAGGAAAGGGCGTACAGAAATGTAATATCAGTAAACTATTATGTGATTTGACAGATAAATGCTGTTTATATAATTTAGCAGAAATTGATGAGTATTTGTCAAAGACATATGAAGAGAGGCTATATAATTTGCTAACATGTATGTACCTTTAAATTTTATGTTGAAAAATTTATTTTATATTACTATAGACATGAATAGCTAGATAATGTTAACATTTTCTATATATTTGTTTGTATTATTTTATGTATTTGATTGTATTATCTGACAAGTTTCATAGTATGTATATGCTCTAAGGAATGATAAATAAGTGAAAGGTAAATGAAAATTTGCACCAATTTTGAAGAAAGTAAACTTGGGAGTTATGCTGGTAACGTCTGTAGGTAATGAAACTCTGTTCAGTTGTTTAAAAGTTATGAGCTCTTTTATAAATTGGCAAGAAAATTTCATAGCAATAAAATGGAATATTTATTATTATTATTGTTATTATTTTATATTTTACTTGTTCAATCGGCTTGAATTTTTGGTACATGTTTGTAAACCCACTAGTGGACCTTTTTCTGCGTACATGCGCTTAGTGTCTATAAGTAGTCGTTCCTAGTAGCCAAGAATTAAGCACGCATTGTAATTGTAGCAAATATGTAATTATTACATGTACACACACAGTAAACTCCCAATTATTTGTGCACAAATTAACTGGTTTTTGGATTATCCGTGTGGCATTCTGTATGTTTAACAGTGTAAAATTTTTTTGTAAGATAACCATTCTGGAACATAAATAATGTGAGCTCTGCACTCAAGAATGGATTGATAGGATATCAACATCACTTTTTCTCTAGTTTACCGTGCAAACAGACAGTTTTTGTTGGAAGAAGAGTGTGCCATAGATGATTGTGTTACTTCAGTAATTGTAGATAAAACTGTATGTCATTACTGTGTTTTAGTGAATTGTAAGTAAGGTGCATGTTTTTTGTTAATTTTTATATATTAGAAAATAGACAATTTTTTTATTTTCAATGTTTTCTGATTGTGAGTGCATTACCCAATATTAATTAACACTGAATCTGAAGATTGATATTTTATGCTGTGAACATTGTTGGTCATAAAACTTTGTTCATGTAATGTTTATTTCCTTTTAAGTTTAAAAAATCATGTATTAAAATATTATTTTTTATTAATTTCTTCAGACATTAGCCCGATATATCTCAGGTTGTAAATCAGTTGAAAAAATTAATTAAAAATTAATAAAAAAAAATACAGCAAAAAACTGTGTTATTAGTAATTACGCTTATTATGCATTAAAATAAAATTTTATTTCATATGACATTTTAAACTGGGTCAACAATAACTGAAAAAAAAAAAAAAAATTTTAATTTTTTAACAAAATTCTTTTATCTGTATGATTCCTTTTTAATTATTATATTAAGTTTTATAGGCCTATTTTAACTATTAAAATATGAGTAATTTATTTACACATTTTGTCCAATAATCAGCCAGTTAATAAATTTTATTTCATTTGTTTGTAGTTGAAATGTGGGAGAACATAAATTAAGTGTGCATATTGAACATAATTTAAATTGCACAAATGAATGAATATATACAGTACATTCAGAAACAACCACATAATAAGCAGACTTCATGAATCCTGGATTAAATTGAAGACGAAAATGTTAGTTGCAGAATGTTGTACAACAACATTTTACATGCACAATGTGGCAATACTGCACTAAGAAAGTCCTCTCTTGTGCTCCACACCTAGGTATTATTTTTTAATTTTTTGTATGTTATGTCGAGTAAACGTAGACTCATGTTTAGACTACTCAGGATTTTAACCTACACCCTTAATATGCAGTTCAGAACAGTGGCAGTAAGATAAATAAGATATCTGTGGAGCGCAAGAGGGGATTAACTATAGTACTATACGCTATCCATTCTAAGGTTGCAGCTAATCCAGCCAAGTGAATGCCAATAACATTTTTTGCACAGCGAAAATTTCATTTGAAATATTGAAAAATGCAAGATAACTATGCTACGACACAATCACAATGTGAGGAATCAAGGTATAATTCAATTGCTTTGATTTATTTCGTTAGCAATTTTTATTTCTGCTGCAACCTTAGAGTGGACAGAGTATATGAGGCACACACACAACCATATTTTATAAAACATAACTTACAAAATTTACCAGTACTTAATGAGTTAGAGCTTCGACAGCGTCAGCATACTTTTCGACCCAAGAATTGGTAAGTTGAAATCAAAAGCAGAAATAAATATAATCACAATTTGGGCAAGATAAGTTTTCCTGCTGAGTCTCAGTGAACAGACTTAAAGTTTGTTAAGTCTAGTGTAGGAACGCTGTCATTTCCAAATGCAGTGTTAGTTGTATTAATTTTTTCTATTTTAAAAAAAATTTCAAGATGTCTTTTTTGTGGGAGCTTGATAGACCTAATCACGTTTATAGAATCTTGTATATTAAGGCCTACCTATTGTACACATCTATAATTAAACTGATATGAAATTATTGCACAAAAATGTTTGAATAATCAGTCAAAAAGTATGCTTTTGTGATATTTGGCATTGCTATGAAAGTCGGTGGGATCATGTTTGTGTAACATTTCTGAGCAACACAGAAAAAAAGCCATTTTGCAGTAGCCACAAAATGTTTTGTCAATAAGGATTTTACAAACATTTATTGTTAAGGTGTAAATTTTTTGTTGTCACTGTAAATCTTTTCTGGGAATGGAACTGACAAAATTTGTGATCGCCACAAAAAATTGGTGAGGTCCATAATGAAAAATATTTATTCAGCAAATCTTTCTTTTGTGGAGACATTTGAGAATATACCAAGACATGAGTGCTGTTGCATCAGCACAACTTATACATTGAGCTTTCAGTAAAGTAAAATCAGTTACTTTTGTTAGGAACTGATTTTACAGTAAAAAATTTAATTTTTTGCTATTTGTGCACACACAATACAAATAAGAAACAATTGTGTATATGTATTTTTCTATTGAAGTTAAATCTTTTGACCGTGTTTATTTTCTAGTTAAATTTTTTTATCCTATTAATTTCTAAAAATCTGATATGAATTGATAACTCATTTTCTTGCCAGGACTCAGAATGGGCAGAGAAGAGAATTTGTTGACTTTTACTAAAGGAGAACACCTGGGATTGGATAGTGTGACGATGTACCAATTAGAGTTACCATCGGCATGTTGCAGAGCAAGTTCACAACTCCATATTAAGGGGAGGGCATGCTGCCACCAAGATGGTTATATATAGTCTTCTCTGGAATAGCTCGATGGAGTGAGTTAAGACGTAACTGTGTAGATTCATCTCTCTTGCCTTTGGTGTATGAACCACGGCAAGACTTAACTGTGGAGGGGACTGGGACCGCAAACGATAATAACCCGGTGGATATTGTGAAATGGACACAGGTATGAAATACGCAAGTCTTCATTAACTCGTAAACTTCAAGAATTAAGGTTGCTGTCAGGATTCCGGATACTAATATAACCACGCGTCATTACAAGTTGCTTATAACTGGGATGCTCTTCCCATACATACAAGGGTGCCCAGGACCAGTCTTGATCTTTGTTTCATCAGACTTTGAGCGGACAGCATGTAGCAGCACCTGGAGAAGACACCAGTGGTAGGGGCTTAAGGCCATGATCCACCATTTCTACTACTTTTACTATGATTATTTTTTTAAATCCTAAATGAGAGTAGATATCGAAAAGCAATTGCACAGTTTTGTTAAAAACAGTATATGTACTATGTTAACTAATTTTTACAAGACATAGTACACAATAGTTTCAGCTAATTATGCAATTAAGTAAATTCTCATTAATTAACTAATTTGTAAAATCTGTACATTTTTTTTGTTTAGAAAAATAAAACTGTGTAGTAAAAACAACTTTTAACAAAGCTGTGCAACAGTTTTTTAATCTCTGTACTCGTTTAGGAATAAAAAAACCAGTTATCTTGGAAGCAACTTAAATGATGGATCATGGCCTTAAGTACAGACCACTAGTCTGCATGCTGGACCCAGATGTATAGTGCAATTATATTAGACTCAGGATAGCCTACGAAACTATACAGTCTACAGTATAAAGTAAGTAGGATGTAATTGAAGACAGTTGTTACTTTTACAAATGTTGGTTTATAATTATGGGGAAAGGTAATGCTAGGGCGAGTAGCACCATGAGCCTCAGTGCGAGTCAGATTGGCTGTTCAGCCAGCAGATTTAGAGGTTTAAGCTGGCAGCCATTTTTATACCTTATTAAGAGCATGCTTGATGCTTACATTGTCATATTAAAGTGTACTTGTCTTCCAATGTTTCATATTTAGTGTTTGAAATATGAGGTACAATAATATACATAGCAACAAACAGTGTTGATGGTAGTTAATAGTGAGTGATCTACAGTGTTTTAAGAAGTAAATTAGCAATACCCTTTTACCTGTTTATATGAAAATTATTACCTCAAATCTTAAAGAACGCCCTTTGATTGAACAATATTATAATAAATACTAGTGTGGACATCAATACATGTAATTGTGTGGTTGCAGATATGAAGCTACTATGTGTCCTGATATTGTTGTGGCCGACCCGAACAAGTTGAGGATTACAAACAACGTTCAAAGCCTCAACGATCATGTAAGTAGAATGTTTAGTATCAGATATGTTGAAGCTTGTATAATTGATGAAACAGATGGATAGTTTAGTGCTACATGTTATTTGCGTAACATGTCTTACTGATATCTTCTTAACTTGTGCTCACAGTTGTAGCTTGTTTGTGTTTGGGAAAATTTGACTTAACTTTTTATGATTCTTGTATGGATTTCCTATATGCCTCAATTAAGTTATAGTTTGCTGCAACAGTTTATAATAATCACTTTGTACTTAAGTTATTGTAGTTGATGTAGTTGTAGTGCTTATTCATCTAATATGTTTGAACAAGATGAATTAGTGTGGACTTTATTTTTAACAATAAGCATTGTGAGCAACAAGTTGCAATTGAATTCATCGAAATGAAAACAAAAGCCTAACTGGTCTTGGAGTTCTGGGTAGTGCCGCTGCAGGGAGCAAGTGCCACTGTGAACAGTGTTGCCATATTGCCGAGAATAGGCGGGAAGTTTAAACCGTCCCAAAGGTTCCATGGCACAAACATAATATGTTCTATTCAAGGTGCCATCTTAACTAATGGACAACTTGAAAAGAGGCGGAGCCTAGTTTTTATTATGAGACTCGCCATATGCGCTACTGGTAACTGTGAGATACATAACAAACGTGTTTTCAAATGGACGAAGCAGCATTGAAAGAGTGAGTTTGGACAAAATCATATTTCCTTAAAAACTCTTGACATAAGTAGTTGCTTTACTTTTGTAGGGAATTTGGGAAGTTGAGGCTTTCCAAAGAAGGCTACTGTTTGTTTGTGTCATCGTATTACAAGGGCGTGTGGACAGCTAAAAGTGGTAGTGCCGTTTTTTGTGAAAACATCTTGTTACCCACGACAAAAGAAAAATTAGAGCGACAGAACAGTGTATTTTTCTGATGAAGAAATGAATAACGAGTTTCATGTTTCACACATGTACTGTGCATATATAGCAGGGTACATATTTTGCAACTTACGCCAGCATTAAATATGAACTGCTCATTGAAAATCGTAACATGCGTGGTGCTTTTGAGGTTAGGCCTACACCAGTTAGTATAATTGTCACATAGAAAATAAGTTGGGTCATGCTTTTACTGCTCAAATTCACTTTTAAGTATGAAATAATAATCATTAAATTCATAAGGCATATAACACATTCAAACAAATATTGTGGAGTGTAAACAGGAAATAGATATAGCATAAGAAATTGATACAGCATAAATTAAGGCAGTGTCCGACGTGGCATTTTGCTAGTTTCTTAGTTTTGTGGTGTTTTGTTGTTAAATTCGGACAGCCCTGTTTGTCTGTGTCCTTTACATACAAACTACAATTGATAATATATGTAATCTATTGTACATACAAAATTGAGTGGTGCAATAGTTTTGTCTACAAAATCTGCCAATTCGGACACACCATAAGTAAAACAGTTGAGAGGTTTGCAGGTGTGAAGGTATAGTAAAAGTGCATAAAATAAAATTGACAAAGCAATATTCAATTAAATTATTTATCTGCATTTCCTACATGCAAATTAATTCCTGACAACACAAACAATAAATTCACTTTACAGTAGCGTAATGAGAAGTTGTAGCATTGACCTATTATTTTTAACATCTCTTATTTGTGGAAAAGAAATATGACATTTAAATAACGTTACTTAATTGTGTAATTCTGTATATTTTAACAGTTCAAAGTATGTGCTTTAGTATGTGTAACTAGTGTCCTGGAAACGTTTTTGGTCAACCCTTAGAATATGACTAAAATGCCAATACAATACATTACAAAGACAGTATGTATGCTGCAGTACAAGTTGTCCACACCTGATTACACATTTCTCACATCAAGTACAGTAGGCTTGTATTTACAAAAATTATTAACAAGTATGTAACACTATTCCACGCTTGTCATATCTTACAGTGCACTGCATTAATTTACACTGTAGGCCTATTTGTTATAAATAGCCATAGTATACCTCAGGTAGAATAGGTAACAGCTTTTATTTACATTTTATAATATATGCATTTGATTTCAAAAGAAAATTACTTTCAGTTGAAGATATGCTTGCAATGTTATGTGTTTCATGTTAATAAGGTGCCTTAATTAATACAACAAATTATGTGTTATCAGCTAGAAGGAGAAAGATTTTAGAAAATTCAACTTGCATTAGCTTGGCTTGAAACAGATAAATGTAAGACAAGCATCACATACGCATAGATTAAGAAATGATGCTACGTATGAAGGCCTATAACAACTGTTGCAGAGCGTGCATTTAAAGACTATGGTTAAAGTCTTAGAAAAGTGATATCTTACTTCAATATAACTTTTTCCTACATCTAAACTAAAAATTGGCAACTTTTAAGAAATTCTTTGTGTATTAATTAATTAAAATGTACCTCCTAACTAAAACACAGGTGTTAAACAATACAGCTTTTTTAACAATGTGCATGAATGTTACTTATATCACTTTTAGACTGCAATCTTCCGCAAAGTAGTTTAGAACTGTCATGGTGATGTAAAAGAAAATATACTTGGGACTGTATCCTTTTTAAAAAAATCTAAAACCCCTTTTTAAAAAAATCTAAAGCCACTGGGAATTGTTCAGTAGTCACTTTCAAAAAAGTGTTTCGAACACATGCGCATTGCCGGTGTTACGGAAGATAATTGATTGTCCTGCCTAACGTGGAAATGCATGAAATGTTATTCCTTCTGTAAAACAAGAACTTTATCATATTAAACCATTTTGCTTTACCAGCTGTAACCACAAGCCTGAACCACTGTTTCCCTTATGGCACAGTGAAAGGCGAGGCTGGCACACTTCTGTTTCTCACAGTTCGTCCCTTCCCCTCTTGTGCCTCATGACGTGGTGACGTCAGTGGGGGGGTACCTCAAGTTGACCATTGGCATTGTCTTTGAATGTTAGAATCTCTAACTTGGTTACGTTAAGTTTCAGGGATTGATTTGTAATTAAAGCAGCCATCTCAAAATAAAATAGTTTAATAGTTTAAAATTTAAGTACAGGGTCAAATTAAAAAGTAATTCGGGCAGGAAATAGCCTACATATAGCAATGATCATGCATGTCTCAGTAGGTTGTGTGTCTATGTGGCTGGGAGAAGCTAGGCTGTTCAGATCACTGTGACATAGTTCACAAGCTGTTCCTCTCACGAGACATATATGTACAGCTATGTAAACTTTCAAGCTGTGTGTAGCTAATTGAAACTTATGATTTAACGACTCATAGTCTATTGAAATTTACTAACCAGGTTATCGGTAAAGACAAAAATTAAGAAATATGTTTTCTGTAGGATAATTAGTACATACAACTTAACTTAAGGTATGGTCAGTGAACAATGGGAGACGTAACATTCATGTGGTGAAGAAAATAAATAATTTAGTGGTGGGTAGGAACACTTAAATAGAAAAAAAATATATAATAGATACTTCCTCGAAAGGGCATATAAATCTCACTCCTGAAAGGTGCTCTCCCTTGGCGTGGGGGGAGGGGGGCACCTCTTAGCAGATCCTTTGTCTAGATTTTCTTGTGAGCGCTGGTTACTCCTCCAGAACAGAAAGGAGAAATTGAAATTAGTTGCCACATAGAATAAAAGATAAACAAATTGAAAAGAAAAGTGAAAAAAGAATTTAATAAATTGCTATTGATATAGCTGCACTGTATGCTACAAAAATCAAACTGATAAGAACCAATGACTTACATGTTTATTACTTTACTCAAAACAAAAGAACTTCTTCAGGAATTGTTTTGATTGTTAAAAAAAAGTACACGTAGACAGAAGATGCTGAGCTATAAATTTGTTTCAGACAGAATACATACAAGCGTCTATATATCTTGAGGGGGCCAAGTAAGGAAAAATCTAAGTTTTATATTTATATGAAACAAGGTTAGTTTTGTAAACATTACTTGAAAGAAAACGTTTTCCTTTAACAATAAAAAAATTAGCTCAGCCAGAAGACCAGTTTTAGCTTCGTTGGAAGGTTTCATAACAGGTTTTTAATGAGCATGTTCGTTTAACAATGACAATTTGCCCATATCCAAAGTGTTTTTTCTTTTCATACACTGGCACATACGGAGCAGTTTCGTAAAGAAGGTATTTAAGAAGACATTGGATCACATTTTTTATTTCCATGATATGTTAACACGGACATTCACTGTGTGCTCTTTACGTATATGCGTAATTGTAACGCGCCAGTAATAAACCTGTGGCTGTACGTGTGATTTAAACGCGGTTTGAAAAAGTGACGGGCAGCCATTTATCAAAAGCACTGTATGAAGGTACGTACAATTTCATGCAGCAGGTTCAAAAGCAATGTGAATGTGTTGTATCAGTGCTGAATATACCTCCAACTTAAAGTTTGTGTGTCTGGAGCAATACAGTAGAACCCTGTTATAACATTCCCGCATATAACATTTTCCTGCATATAACATCACTTTTCTTTGGTCCCACCATTTTTACATAAAGCATAATACTTTCATTTCCTGCTTATAACAACACTGATATTTTCATTTCCTGCATATAACATCACTTTCTTCTCAGACATTAACCACAACTCAGGTAAAATTTTTCTTAATTGTATTATTTTAGATAAAATAACTAAGCTGTAGACTAAAAAAATCTGTAAAATACAAATTAATGTATGGAAAGTGTCATAAGTGTACATTACAGTGATGTTAAAGACTATGATCCCACAGATGACGATCATGAACCTACATAATACAATTGGGAAAGCCTCTATTATACACGTAATGTATGTATTCATCATGTTTTTGATGGCACAGTAACTACAGCCTCATTTAATCTCATTATAGATTTATTTACTGTGTATAAACTATCAAATTTTAAGTTACTTTTGTGTAATATCCATTTATTGAGTGTAAAAATAGTGATTCCTGCTTATAACATTTTCCTGCACAGAACACTTTTTTTCACAGGTCCCTTGAAAAACGTTATAACAGGGTTCTACTGTATTTTCCTTTGACTGTTTCACATAAGAAATAAAACGTGTGACAGTAATGAAAACCAAATGTACATGCATGTCAGATGTCATGCCTTTGTGTTTATCTCACTCCGAGTCGTCTCACTCGATCACGTAGCTCCAGCCCGTCTTGGCAAGGTGATTGCCACCACTGGCTGCAGATATCGCATGTTGACATCCTACCCACCCCAACCCCTTCACGACACAAAACAGCAAAGTTCTACTGTGAAGAAGTTTACCATTTGTGACATTTCATAATTGTGGTTAATTGTTCAATGTATTATTTAAATATGTTTTGTTTGTAGATTCTGATAGGAAACATAAATTTGTCAGAGATGACTCGTTGCACAGCATTGAAAACCCTGTTAGATAATCTCGGCTAGCAATCATAACAATGAACTCTAGTTATTCGAAAAATTTTACTATCCGAAATGGTTCACGTCGCAGCCATTTCAGATACAGGGTGCTCCACTGTATTTGTGTTGCAGGTTGTAAACAAGAAAATTTACTCAAATGGGAATAGCAGAATTCGCCCTTAATACCTTAGCAGAAAAGTAAAATATACATGTAATAATGCCAAGGGTATTTTGATCAAACTCGATAATTAAGCATTAACAGAATTCCTCAATGGGCTGAACGGTTACTTCTAACAGCAGAAATTGTTTGTGTTTGTAAGAGTTGCTGTTCCGAAAGACGCGTTTAAATTAAAATCAAGTTTCACTCCGCTGAAGTTTAATAGGTGGCAAAAATATCCGTTGGCACTGACAATGACAGCTGATGAGACTGCTGCATTAAAGAGAAAAGCGTTAAGAGCACATGCCTGTTCATCTTCTTAAAAAATATACAATACTGAAATCTAGCAAGCAATACCAAAATCAAATGCTGCACATAAACCGCATTTAAAAACACAGTAGAAAATGCTGAACTGTCTTCTGCTGTTTGACGATGACGATATTAACTTCGTGATGGAAAAATACGTCAGTTACAAACCAAACTGAAGACTTGCAATGAGAACGCAGTAACACTTTATGATGCAAATAATTCTCGCCAGTTAATCACACAATTAGTTGCAGGACAAAAGAAAGTGCTTGCCATTACATCAACCACATTTGTCTATCACAAAAAAAATATTGCCTCACTTATTCCTGCTTCCTATGCAGAAAACAGTAGTAAGACAGTCTTTTGCACAATTACATATAATGGCATGTACAGTCAAACCTCTTTAATACAAACCTGAAGGAATCAACATTTTGGCTATTTGTAATAATGAGGTTTGTATTAACAGGTGTTCACTACAACCTTAAAAAGGTTCTAAAATTTTGGTCACTCTGTTTATCCCCATAAATCTAATAGTCTTTTCACCACAATAACTTCCTTTTACTTGAGAACTTGATATTGCATGGTTTAATGCATAAACTAAATTTTTATTAAACATTAAAGTAATTATTTTATTTTTAGTCCCATTCCAAGGGGAATAAAAATCACTTTGTATTAATGAGAACTTTGTATTAACAGGGTTTGTATTAACAAGGTTCCACTGTATCACTAGTTCTCAATCAATGCTCCCAAGCCATTCATTGCACTTTGCTAAGTTATCCATGGCCAACTTAATCCACTTGGCCATTTTCCCAGCACAAACGTTCAATACCACATCTTTAATTAGCACACAGACAAGTCTCTAGCAAGCCATATATTACACCAGTAAATTATCCTGTGTCATTGTCATTGTCTGCAAATCTCTATGCCAGACGACCTAATAAACCAATACAAAGTGCACAGCAATTTTCGTAACATTTTTATTGTATTTTTTTTTTTTTTTTTTTTTTTCCAGATATTATTTTCTTATTTTGAACATAAATTGTGACTGAATTTTGCTATCATGACATTTTTTTATCTCTCATAGTTTTTGTGTAGTGGCTCTTAAATGTCATTTTTTTTTTTTAAAGTACAAAAATGTTTTATTTTTGGTTTTCATATAGGAGCACTTTTAGCCTGCAACATCGCTATTCATTGTAAATTTTTCCAATTTGGCATGTCAGTTCGTTTTAATGTCGTACATAAAATTGTAACATAGAAGTTCTAACATTTACGAGCCATTACACAAAAATTATGAAAAATAAATAAATTTCAAGAGGGCATTTTTAGTCACTTTTAGTCGTATCTAAAATAAGCGAAAAATATGATACAAATACGTACAAAAATAAAAATATGATGATGAAAATTGCTGTAGACCGTGTCCTTGAGGTGGCCAACTCCCCTGCCTACAACACCCTCACCTGCTACCGTCAGCCAAGGTCACGTCGCATGCCGCAAACCACCTGTTGTTCCCTCATCGACCTGGCTCGGACTGCCCAGCTGGTCACCCGGCGCACACCTGCCACCCCCTCGCGCTCCCCCCTGTGTGCAACCTACCTCTCGCACGCATCACACTCGTGGTACGTGTATCAGCCCGCTACACTATAATAAATTTCCGTCACCATTTTTGCTGTGGTACCAAACCATTCAATCAGAATGTTGCTTCCAAAAACACTTGTGAGGATCTCAACCACGTCAACAGTAATCAGCAAATAGGCAACGATAAATAAATCACAGGAAAATTCCAAACATTTAAAAATAAATAAATATACTTCAATGTTATATGCGTGAGGTTAAGGAGATTGGTGCGTGTTGTGTATTTTATTTTTAAAGTGGTGGTTTAGTAAACATTTGATTTATGAATGCATTTTAAGTAGCATAATGTAACACACTTACTATGTTTAGAAATTAATTTTTTTTTATTTAGTTTTGTAGAACATATTTTTTTTGGCCACTATAAAAAAGGAAAGGTTTAATATTAATGTGGTTGTTTCTCATGATATATTTGGAGTTCAATGCTAGTAATGTCTTCAGGTACGTGGCTTCAAATTTAAAATAATTTTCCTTTGGAGATTGAAAAATAACTATAAAATAATTTTTTATCTGAAGAAGGTTTTGGCAGCTAGGTTAACCAATTAAATAAGTAGACAGAGAATTAAAGTACTCACAGGCTGGTACTTCTAGATAATGCAGCACACATAATAAAGGATGAACATATATTGTTGTGCGAGTACAAGGTTGCATGGCGTTTCACTGGCGTAGGCCAACTTCTTGATTTTGTCAGGGAAAATGTAAAAATTTCTTTATAAAACTTTTTTTAACTTTAGGCAACTACTGCAAGGTTAAATCAGTAATATAAGTACCTAGAGACATTAAGTGTTTATTTTCATCATCTACGTCATTGTTTGTGATGTAACCTAACACAGCGTTCTGGGAGTGAGCGTGACCTTGTAAAACATTCACAAATGTGTCATGAATGAATTTGCAGCTGTCAGTTTTGTTGGCAGGGCATGTAACTACAAGCAGGGAACCACAGTGGCTGCTGTGCCAGGTACATGGGATGTTAAACCATCTTTTCTGTTTTACATGCATCACTGCCCTTAAATCAGTAATTCAGTCAACATATCATGAGCTTGGCCGTATATGAGGAATGAAAAGAACTGCAAAACCTGTTTAGTGTGTTCAAGATGCTATGGAAGCATCAGATACACTGTGTATGTCATTGTGTTTGTTTTATTACTTTTGACAGAATTGATATGCATATTTCTTTTTCAAATTGTTTTACAAAGTTGTATAAATCGGAAGCATACAATTTTGTAATATTTGGTATTGAGAGTTTGTTAGAGCTAATGGTTCAAGAAGCTTCTAGTGTGTTCTGTGACGCAATCCTGCTGATCTATAGGGAAATGTTGTGCCCAGGAATATTTGTCGACTGCCGCCTAGGAAACAGTGAACAGCATGCCGACGTAGAAGGAATGGGTTTGTGTACATATGTCTTTGCTTAAGTTGATCAGTGCCGTATGTCCACAAACCCATTCATTATCATAAAAGTCCCATTGCTGTTTAGTTTCTAACAGCTCGCTACGTTTTGGTGTACAAGGTTCAGACAAAAGAAAATACATAAAAGTGTCAAGATAATTCACTTGCGTAATGTATAGAATACTGTGTGTGTTTAATCAGACATTCTTTATTTTTTCCCTAGGCTTAGTAATTTATAACATTGTGTTCATAGTTATGTGATTTATTTTTATTGTGAACTGAAAAGGTTTTACTTTTATTGATTTTTCAGTTTTCTGAACACCAGAGAATTCCAGCCATGATGATGCTGACATTAGAAGAGCAGAATGAGGAAGCAGCGAAATTTTCTAGTGTTCGTCAGAGGGTTGCCAGAGAAATAGCCAAAAATCCAAACAGAAAACTACGACATGATTTGGTAAATTATTTCTACCATAACATTTCTATTACATCCAGTGACAAGCATCTCAAATCCTCAAATTGAATTTTGTGAATCTGTTTTGTTTACAGCCACAAGATTTGAAGTCATGGCATAAATTTTGTTTTGGTGACAGTACAAGTGTGCCAGACACAGATGGACTGCAGGAAGGGGTTCTGCCGCTGTTCAGCATACTTGTGTCTCTGTCTCAGGTTAGTGCCAGTTATACTTGCTTTATTAACGTATTTCATTTTGAAAACATGCTTAAATACTTTATCTCTCTGTGTGAATGTGGTTTGTGTGTGTGCATTTATGTGTGTGTGTGTGTGCATGTGTGCGGGGGGAGATACCACTCACTGACTCGCTCATCATGAATTTTCCAGAAATATAATACCTATAGACTTTTGAAATTCGGCAGTTCGTCTTGCCTGGATGTAGGGATCTCAATTCAGTTGGTAGGTGGTTCCCAATAATTAATTTAGATAAAGAAATAAGGTGAAAAATTTGGCATTTTATTTTAACTTTGGCGCGTCATAATTCTTCATTTATAAATAAAAGAACTAGGGCTTGCAGTAGGCCTTCTTCGCTACAACAATCAGCCCTGAAACTTGTAGAAAATCTAAATATAATTTTTTGTAGGATGTGCAGCCTAAATTCGCAGTGCTTACTTCAAGATGGTGGAGTGGGATTCTGGTTAAGGTCAAACTAACTGTGCAGTTTATCTTCTAAGCCAATCACAGCCCTACAGACTGACGACTTTCGTGTACTCCATGATCATTCCAGAACATGCCTGACCAAATAGATGCTGAAACAGAAGAAAAATGAATAACAGTGACTCGGCTAATCAGCCACATATATATTCATAAAGATTCGAACATTGTTTTCAAGAATTGGAATACAAACTCTACACTGTGGGTTTACGAGAACCTTGGAGTTAACTGATTTTTATAACACAAAAACTGGAAAAATTAATTTCTCTGCCTACTTGGCAATTCTACATAGGCATCCGCTAAGACGGATTTGATGAATATTGTATTTGTACAGGGGTTGTAGGGCACATAATAAATTGTATAATACCCACAAAGATGGTTGTTATAGACACGTGCACCTAACAGAGTAAGATAAGGTGGCCAAAAAAGAAACTGTTCCCATTTTTAACTATTAACTGTTTCCACAAAAATTTACCAGGTATACACCTTATTCTAACTGAAATTTTTCTAAGCTTGGTAGTAGAAAGTATAACCTCTTCAGAATGTAAAAAAAAGTGTATAAAAAACTGAAATACTATGAATTTGAATAACTAGTAGAGAAAATTCAAATAAAGGCAATTGTAAATATGTTGATATCAATTTCACTTAATTATATTTCAATAAATTAGTCTCCAAACTTAATTACAAATTTAATAGGAATCTAGAATAAACATATGTTATATAAACAAACATAGATAGTAAAATAATTCAAGACTTGATAATATATACACAAAGTTTAATATGTAATAATTTAAGTATTTTAAAGTTTTCATCCAAGAAACAAATATTTTAAAATAATTTTGTTTGTGTCATATCCAACAAAATAAACAACTGTCAAAGATGTTATTTTAAAAATGTGCTATTGTGTAAAAAATTGGAATTTTAAAATAAATTTTCGTTAATTATCATTTCATTTCATGTTAGTTTTAAGTTTCATTATATTGTTATTATTTTTATAATAAATATTAGCTGGTACCTGCAACTTTGTTTGCGGGGTTTTAATTTTAATGTGATAATATTTTGGACACAAGAAATTTAGAAAAGTGCTAAATGGTCCAAAATTTTGTTAGCGGCTATTAATGACAATTTTAGAAATATTTTGGAAAAGACTTCTGTAAGTTGAAATAGTTTACAACAGAGTTAGTGAAAAATAAACAATTTTACTCACCAAGATGACAATGTGTTTCACATTATCAACATCCACTATATGCTCTAAAGCTTCCACAATTTTGTCTGTTTTCACAAACCAACTACAGTCCATTGCCCCTGAGTGAGGTTTTTTAATACATTCTGATATGAAATTGAACATTGAAAATTTAAAAATTACAAAATTTCACTAAATTGATAACATTTGTAACTTGTTTTTTGTTATGCTTAGACTATATATTGTTTGTAGTTAAACAGTCTATACAGTTCTGAATAAAGACTAAGTTATGTTATTTTTAACATATTTTCTAAAATTAATTTAATTTTTTGTATGGTACAGTATTATAAAAATTACTGCACATGACAAAATTGTTATAGACACAAGAGTAAACTCACGATTTCGTAGGTGCACACAGTTCAGCATTTTAATTACGTGTATGTTGTTATTCATGACAGAAAATGCAACCAAATGTAGTAGAATACTTAGAAGATTTTAGTACTACCGTAGATGCAACCTTTATTTTCGATTATTCAGTACATATCCTCCCCACCATTACCCCAGATATTGCCGTTCTTGAAAGTTACTTGAAAAAAGAATTGCACTTAAGACAGCATTACAAAAATTATTGTACTTAAACGCGTGTTATACATACAAGGAACACATAAATATCTGGACAGTTATTTGGGGGAAAAAATGTGCACTACTGACAGAATTACAAACATTGTTGTACTGGTATATAAACATTTGCTATAAGTACAAGACAGAACTACTCTTGAAAGTTACTTTAAAAATATTATGACTATAAACACACTACATTCCGTTCCTTTAATGTTACTTGAAAAACAAATGGCTTCTCTTTATAACAACATTTCAAAATGTTAAGTTAATAGAACTTAGTAATATTAAAAGCCTTTTTCTGCATTTCCCACTTTTTACAGTTTCCCGCTTTTTACACCATTTTTGCAGGGTCCCTTGAATGGTGTAAAAATTCAAAATATTGTGATATAAGTATTTGCTATTCTCTTTCTGTAGAAAGTTACTTGGAAAAAATTGCATTTATTGTAATAGAATTACAAATATTATTATGTATAAACAATTGTTACATACACAAGGCAGCATATATCTTGAAATTTACAAGAAATGTGCACTTATAATGGCAACATTACAAAAATTTATGGAAAAATTATGTAAACATTTGCTATAAATACAAGGCAGTACAGTACCCCTTTTTTACACCATTCAAGGGACCCTGCAAAAATGGTGTAAAAAGTGGGAAATGCAGAAAAAGGCTTTTAATATTACTAAGTTGTATTAACTTAACATTTATATAGCTATTAAAAGTATAAACAAACAATTTTCACAAAAAATAAACTCCCAGACATGTAAAGCCACACCCAAGAATTATATTTTGTTTTAAAAATTCTAAGTAAAAAATTGCTGTAAGTGGTAAATACTGAATAAACACTGACCAATAAACAAGGTTATGTCTATATTTAAAGCAGTTGTACTAACGATTTGAGGGACAAAAGATTCAATTTCCAGTTTGCTGACTATGACATGTGCTTTTTCCGACGATAAAACATTGTTAATTGGTACATTTTTACTCTTGCGCCCACACATCATTCATTGAAATAATTCCTCAGTTGGTTGTAATTTGACGCTTGTTTTCGTTTTTCCGTAAACGGCCGGTACGTCACAGAACTCTCTTCAATAGTTTAACAATTTTTAATATTTATTTTTTGCTGGAATTGGCGTAACCAAGGGATACACGTGTACCGGTACTATGTTTTTCATCAACTGGAAATGCTAGTCTTTTAGCTCTGTAGACATTTTAGTGCATATCATTACAAAGTCCGCCTTGAATAAATTATAAATTATTTTGCCACTTTGCATTAATATTTCTCTAACATCATAAAAATTACAACCTGAACATTTACTTCACATTACCCGCGTTAGTAAACAAAGCACCCATAGATGCGGGCATACAGATAAATGCAGTTGAGAGTGCTAGTGTGCATGCCGCACTGTTGTGACCAGCCATTTGTGCTATCACGTGAACGACAATGTCTCAGTGCAACTTCATATAAGCTGCTACCAGCCAGTGGCGCTGTCACGTGATGAGCGAGAACATTTCAGTGCAACTTTGTACATGTTGCGACCAGCCATTGGTGCGGACACTTGAGGGAGTAACCACTGGTCAACAAAATTGCGTCGAATGGCCTAGTTCCAAATTTTAAAGACGTACGCGAGCGGAACAGTTGCTCACCTTGCAGTTTTATTTATTTATTTTTTTAACGTTGAAGTTTGCTGTAATTTTATATGTATATTTGTGCTTGTCGCTCGTGTTCGGGAAGTAAACAAACTTAACGAAGAAGTGTAAATAGCGGGAAGTAGAAATATTGAGTGTTGTAAACAACGGGAATGTTGTACATAGAAACAAATGGAGATAAAACGGGACGGACTGTAATTGGTGTAATTGGCGGGAAAATGTAAAAAACTGTAACACAAAAACGGGGTTCTACTATCTCTTGAAAGTTACTTGAAAAAATAAATGTGCATTACAGTAAACTTCCAATTATCCCAGCACTGATTTACCAGTTTTCAGATTCTCCGTGTGGCATTTTGTGTGTTTAATACTGTAAAAAAAAATTTGGAAGGTAAGAATTTCAACTCTGGTGCGCAAAAATCGATTAATGAGGTAGCTCAAGAATGGATTAACCAAAATTCAACCTCACTTTTTCTCGCATTTACTGTGTACCCTAGACATACAGTAAACCCCCGATCTAACGACATCGGATCTAACGACATCTGCGATCTATCGACATAATTTCCAGAAACCCTGGAAAAATTAATATTTTCAAAATTGATCAAAGCTAAGCAAAGTACAATAGATCACAGTAAAACGTTATTTAAAAATACTTTTGCGTACATTAAACAATAATATACTGCAGTTATAATAAATTAGTGATACGCAGTTGGGAAACAAAAAAATTGTAAAAAAATGTAAGAAACTTTGGCTGAAATGTAGTTAAAGAAAGTGTGCGCGCCTGGTGAGTTAGGCCGCCCGCGCAACACCGACATATGTGAGACGTGATGACTAACGCTGCCTTATCTCCTCCTCACTTCTCCGCACTCCCTCCACCCTTCACACCTATCACACATTTTTCCACGTACCCTCCTCTCTGCACTTTCTTCTCCTTACTCCTACACGTCTCGCCTGTGCCACGCAGTCAGCCACCTGACGTGCATATAGCAACGGTATTGTATTGTTCGACTTGTTGCCTGTCCATGTTGTATTTTGCTTGGTGAGTGCTGTACTGTAAGAAACGCATGGTTAAAAATAGTCTACGCCAGCCAATAACCATTCACTCCCTCCACCCCCTGCTGACAAACCAGATTGTGCTTGTGTGCGCCCGGCCGCTCGCATCAACTGCCGGCGCCGGCTGTGATAAGTCACGTGACAACTAGCAGCCTGTCTGGCCGCAAACTAGTGCCACATGTTTGCCTTTCTTTCCCACCTTCTCCCAGCCATCGTTTTCATTTCCGTGTCTGGCGAGAGCCCAGGGGGTTGAGGATGAAGATACAACACGTTTATTTTTTTTCATTACAGCACGGCCAAAAAAGGACCAGCTTGGCACTCAGTCCGTAAATGAGACAAAAAAAGAAAAAGAAACAAAACAATCCTGCGTTATCTCATCTTTTTTCTCTTGCTTCACATCAGGCTGTGCGCTTCAGCTTGTCTTGACCTTGACAACTTCCGCTGTTATTGATCACTCGGCACGTGAGACAAATGGCTGCAGCATAAAAACTGCCTACAATAGTCACATATGCTACATGGGGGCTGATTAAATTTTTAGTTATGCTCGTTCAACAGGGCAGCGATTAGAGCGACTGCGACACACGTGTTGAAAGCCACTCTGCCTCTATTCGCAGTGCAGACTGGTGCGTTGTGCATAGTTTTACGATTTTTCCTATAGGCCTAAGACTTAAAACGATGAGTAATTCAGTCGTTATTTTAGTGATAGCACCTTGAAAAGTCCGTTTTTAGCCCTTCTGAGTGGCTCCAAATTCACGTTTCTAATAGGCGTACTGGTTTTTAAAAATAAATACTTTTTTCTTTTATAAGCATTTTTATTCGTATCGCTTAAAATCGTATAATGGCGACAAGCTGTAACAGTTCATGCGTAATTACAAAAAAAAATACTCAATGACTGTACTGAAATGTTTTAAATCGTTGCAGTATGAGTCGTTCTCTTGTCGGTGAGCTCT
This sequence comes from Medauroidea extradentata, assembly GCA_003012365.1. Classification (NCBI taxonomy): domain Eukaryota; kingdom Metazoa; phylum Arthropoda; class Insecta; order Phasmatodea; family Phasmatidae; genus Medauroidea; species Medauroidea extradentata. The sequence goes on along the minus strand of PNEQ01101059.1, from coordinate 9,961 downwards.
GCGCCAGGCAAGAAGGATGAATCACGCGCACACCACGAGTTGAGGGAGACAAGCCAAAGCCAGCCGGCCACTCTCCCCTGCCCACCCCTCCCCCATCCTGCACAACCAGACCTAGCGCGCCTCGCGGCTGCAGGCGTCATGGCACACGGGGAATTATGGAGCACCATTTTATTTGGAAGACACCTTTTCATTATACTATAATATAATTCCAAGAAAAAGTGTTTATTTAAAGTTTGTAATTGCTCTATATTAACTTTAAGGAGAAAAAAATCCTTTTTTTTAATATAGGGGGTGTTAAAATTGATTACCTCAGAACTAACGACATCGGCGATTTAACGACATAATTATCTGGCCTCGTGCGTTGTCGTTAGATCGAGGGTTTGCTGTAGTTTTATTTATTTTGGGAAAAAGACTGCATTTAGATTTGTAAACACTGTATTTGTAGACAGAACAGTATGTTGTTATGTTGCTATGTGAATTATAAATAAGTTCCATTTTTGTTTTCAGTTTTAAATAAAAAAAGAAAAGACATTACTGCAGCCCAAATTGGCTCTACATGTTAGTAACGTATGAAGGAAAGAAACTGACTGTAATGAAAAATGAAATGTACCGAAATATCAAGCATAAATAAAAATTACAGAGTAACACCAAATTACAGTTATTACAATGTAAACAAGATAATATCAATAAAAAAAATTCAGTAAATAAACCTAAATTTACAAAAATACAAACAAAACATTTTTGTATAAAAGTGTGACGTATATAATACTGCACAGTTCCCATAGCCAGCTTGTTTACTGCTGTAGTTCAGTTCTGCACAACTTAGAAGCTTTTGGTACGTGCAGTTTCCATCTGAACCAAACTTTAAGGCAATTTTTTTAGTATTAATAATTTTTATAATTTTTTTTAGTCTCTAGATACATCTTAAGTATGTAACACACTATCCACAAAGACTATAAATTCTAAGTCTTTAAATTTATGCTGCATTACAGTTATGAAACTAACCAAGCACATACTAAATAGAAAAGTTCATTTCATATTGTGCAGCAACCTGTATTTTACTGCTTGCTATATGCAGGTAAAAAAAGTTGCCTTTATAGTATACTAAAAGCCTTTTACGTGTAATCTTAATCCTAATACACAATTACAAACAACTATGTGGCACCCATGAGGAGTGGCCCTCGTACATGCTACGTTGCACTTAATAAATTGTCAGTTTATTACAGGACTGATCAGTCACCAGTTTCTAAATATTTCTTCCCTGCAGAGAAACAAACTGACTGTGTATTACTGTAATAATCATAAAGGTTTAGAGCAAATCTGATTGCACTGCTGTAATCTACATGTACAACTGAATAAATAAACACAGTATACTATTTTAACAAGCAGCAGAATATAAACAGACAGTTCAAGGCCAGGCAACTTCTGCCAGGCAGCAAAATGTAAGATGGAAACTGTATTCTTTTGCAAATATTTGGAATGACTGAAAGCTAAATTGTGAACCATTATCAGATTAAACCTCTATGGATATTTCATGATGTGAGTGAAAATGCTCCTTTAAACCTCAATATTAGTGTCAATTCTAAAGTACCTGGCAGTGAAAATGACTCTAGATATCTGGAGTAATAATACATCATGACCAAGCAATCTGTCTATTCTCTTTCTACAAGATCCATTCCAACCACTTCCCATGGTTTTTGAGTTAGTGGTGATGGTATAAGTGGCTTTGGTCTATTTAGTTTTCCTCTAATGCAGACTTCATAGTGAAAGATATACTGTAGTTCTTAACATTATTAGTCAGGCCATCAAACTGTCATTTTAGCTAGTTCAGTACATTTCTTATATCAAGATGGCCCAAGTGCATTCTCCCTAAGATAATTTGTAACATTGGTGGCATCACCATAGTTGTCCCTTTCATTAATACTCTATTCATGGCAGTAATTATGTGCAAGCAGGATGGTACAACGCAGAGCTGTGTAACTGTCCCCCTCTGAAGAGTATCTCCCAGTTGCACATTTGTCATACACATACTGGTATTTACACTGCCAAGCACTGTAATGGGGCAGTTGATTTGGGTGTCGTATCTGCTGTTACCTAAAATACACCTTCTTGAACAGAAATGTATGGCTTGTGATTGTGGTCCACACAACTTACAAAAGAAACTTAATTACTGTATTTACTTGTGTATAGCACACATTTTTATTCCAAAACAACTGATAAAATTTCTGGGGTGCGCACTATACATGGAAAATAAAAATACGTAGAAATAAGGCAGGCAGCCGGGAGGGGAGGGGGGTGGGTGTGTTGAGAAGGCAAAGTTGTAGTTATAAACTGACGGGTGCTAACAGTGGAAGGCAGGTGGAGAGAATGTTCTCACGGCCTAGATTCCTCCATCATTACTCCTCTTCTTTTCCTTTTTCTCCCCCTCCCCTTAACCATGCTCTGCTGTAACCATCGCTGCTAAAACCCTAATTTTTTTGTTTGCCTTTATCCACGTTCCTGTTCAAAGTGTTACTCAGTGTTTACACAATACACAGGTTAAAAACTTGCGTGATGGCCAGAAGTTTACTAGCTTTTACACAGGCACTTTTAAACTGTCCGTTACAAAGTATGCTGCTCTGCAATTAGACGTAGCAGAAACGAAACTTCGGGGGTGGCGGGTAGAAGCAGTATGAGAAGTTGATTTTGACATCTCCTGATTAGCTATCGTTCCAAGGGGAAGGAAAGGAAGAAAAAAAAGATGTCGTCGTTCTTTTTTTCCTTCCCCATCCCCCACCCAAGAAAAATATTTGACATCACAGGAGAATTATTTAACGTCTCGTCATCTCATCTCACGATCAGCTATAGTTCAGTGGGAAAGAAAGGTGAAAAAAGTGTGTCATTGTTCTTTTTTCTCCCTTCCCCTCCTCCACAACCAACCAGGAGAGAGAAAAAAGACAAGCTTGCTGCTGTCATGGCACGTTATCTCAGGGAAGGAGGAGGGGGGACATGCTGGAAGCAGTTGGCACAGCAGAGCAAGAAAGGGAGAAAATTTTGTGCAGGCACACACGTGTATGCGAGGGCTGGCAGGCAGCAAGCGACCTTGGCAGGCTTTTATAGACAGCTGCCAAGAAGGGAGACAAGAAACCCCCCCCCCTTCGGCTCACCTCCACCCTCTCCACCTTCACACTCTTAATCAGTGTGAATATAATCTTTCCTCTCTCTTTTGTATGTTGCCAGCCACATTTTAATTCCACCCCCCCTGGCTTGGTCCGTCCACCGTAGCCTCCCTTGTGCTGCTTGCTTCACCAGCTCGCTCGGCTCGCCCTCCCGTGATCTTTTTTATGTACTAGTAAGGCACTTAAAATTTTTTTCCCTGTAACTAGTTGAAAAACCGTGGTGCGCACTATACACGAGGGTGTGCTATACACTAGTATATACAATATGGTATGTAGAAAGATCGTGATGTTTTACTTCCTGTAACTTTGATATTAAGCCACATATATTTACCAATAATATTTTCATTTTCCGTTTATAGTCATGACAACACAAAAGAATAATTCAATAGTTGAAACACATTTTTTGACCACTGAGAATACATAGGAATTGGTTACTCAATTCAGAAGAAGTTGTTGAAGAAAAATAATCAACTTATCCCACTACTACTTTTTTTTGCATTTATACGCTTGCTGTATGTTGCAAAATCTTCCTATTCAAAGAAGTATGCAAGCTCTATCACATAGGTGGTGCCGCAATAGTGTAACTGGTCAGCCATGTATTACTGCGATCTAAGTTCCAGTTCACACCAAGTTGTCTCCATGTGGAAACATGAAGGAAGTTGCTCTCTGCCAGGAGTTTTCTTGAGGCACTTCTGGTTCCTCTGCTCTAGCACTCTGCGTCTGCTACATCTGCACCTCACATCATTGTCCCGAGTGTTGAAGACCTCGGTGTGTTGTCCTGAAACCCCAACTGTCGTCTTCATACCACCGTTATGAACACTAGCTGAATAACATCTTCTAACAAATAGTTATTGAGGTCAAATAACTTCTGTACTCATTTTTTTAAAGTTACTGCATTGCAGTTTTTTTTTTAGTTTTGTTTGGAATATAGGTTTTAATTTTGAAGCCCATACTCCTTCTGAATTAGCAATAGAGACCTGTACTCCTGCATTTACTGCCAGTGTTTCAGCTAACTGTATTTTTATTTTGCAGTGTGAAATCTTGGAACTGCTGGATTATCATGTTGAATATTTGGAGTCTCGGCCAGCGTTGACGAAACAGCAAGCATTGTGGTTATATTCGCTCCTGGTGTTTACTGAAGTGCCTCTTCTACCAGACACATGCAGCACTTTGCGAACCCTGGCACGAACATGTTCCAGGATTAGAGAAACATTAGTAAGTGTATTTGTTTTTTTGGTTTTGTACATTGCTGTTTGGAAATACCTTAGTCATGCTTCTTTCTTTTTGTTAAATTTGCTACACTTACCAGATCACAATCACTGCTGAGGACTGAGGGAGAAGGCCATACACAGATAAAAATTAACTCTATTGGTAAATTATTTTAAAAAGAAAATGATGATGGCTACAATTTGTATTATCTGAAACAAAATCTGTTATAATATGTGAGCTTATTTACAAAAGAAAGTGCTGTAACAAAAAAAGTGATACAATTTCCAGCCTACTTTCCAAAGGAAAAAGTGGGTTACGTGATTACCTTCCCCTTGTGTATGTGGGTGTGTACACGTTTTTGTGTACATGTATGCATATGTGCATGTATGCGTGTGTCTGGAGAACAAAAACAACAGAAAATTAGTAATTGTTAAAAGGAAAAGTGATGGAAATATTGCTGAGGAGTATCCCAAGATTTCCACGAAAAATCATAGTTGAGCTTCGAAGAAAAGAAAAACTTTGTGATTCAACTAACAAAAAAAATGTGAGGTTTTCTACCACTATTGCATATACTAGCTAGAATGTCTTGAGTTGGGCAACCTCACAGGAAGTGCAGCAGAAATCACAAAGCATTGTAATTCTTCAAACAACGAACGCAAGAATCTTTTGGAATCAAAATGTCACAATGCGACCACAGAAGCAATAGCATTAGGAGGAAGAAAAACTAATGGTAAGAGTTTGTACTTGAAACCATACATTCCAAAATTCCACAAAACTGATGTGTTCCTACCTTTCCGACCTCTCTCCAATATAGAACTAACTCAGTGTACACAAGTATTAAAGATACCTAATTTTCACAAAGTTTTTATGTGTAATGCATTACCTTTGTGACCTTGCAAAAATAATGTGCCGTAATAAACATGGAAGATAACAGCAAACGAGGTATAATATTCATTAGGTTGCATACATGAAGAATACATGAAGCGCGAAAGTGACGTTGAATACTTTGGTGCTGTGGGTAATTGGGATCTCCTTTGGAGACTGTCAAGTACATGGAAGGTAGCAATAATATCATATAAAACACTGTGCAACATAAGAAGCCAAGAACCTACCTGTGCAACCAAGTGGCGTTTTGATTAATCCAACATGATAAAAAGGAAAGTGTTAGGGTGAATGTGAACAATCTTGTAATTGTCATTCACGTTGAACGGTAACTCGTCGTCGGAGCTCAGTGCAGTCTACTTTCTACTTACTACGTCGGACAAAGGTCAGCAAGATCTCAGCTTGATGGATTTTGAAACAATTAATTAAATTCCCAATATTGACTCTCATAATCAAAATTTTCATTGTTGAGAAAAAGTTTATGTGCAAACTGACAGAGCTATCTGTATACCTTAATATAATTCTAGGTGATGGTACAAAGTTCACAATGGAAGCTAACCTAAACACTGTCCAATGTTTGTAGACATGCTGCAAACTGTTCAATTTGTCAAGCAAGATTCTAAGATTCTTTTCATGCCCTACTCGTATTCGAACCAAAAGTATATGGAGCGAGCGTGGATAATACATCTCCTCAGCCTGTGAATATTTTCAAGGTGAATGTTCTTCACATTCAAATAGATAACGTATATACTTGTGTATAGCGCGCCCTAGTGTATAGTGTGCACCATGATTTTTGCAAGAGGTTCCAAGGGAAAAAAGTGCTTTGTTAGTATGTAAAATAAAATCACGGGACTGAGAAGGCGAAGCACGAGGGAGGCATCGATGAATAGTCGGGGGGTTGGAAGCAGTGACTGTTAACAAAGAAAAATTAATGAGGGAGGAAAGATAACATTCACATTGGTTAGAGAGTGAGGCGGCAGAGAGGCGGAGGAGAGCTGTGAGGGTGAGACTTGTCTCTGCCTTCTCCGCAGCTATCTGTACTGTAAATAGCCTGCCAAGGTCACTTGCTGCCTGCCAGCCTGTAAGTGTGTATGTGTGTGAGTGCATGCCTCTCAACACTCACTCTCTCCCCTGCTGTTTGCTGCTGCTTCCAGCATGTCCTGGAGATAACATGCCAGGACAACAATCTTGCCTTTTTTATTTATGTCTCTCTTCTTTCCGGCGGGGGGGGGGGGAGAACAGTGTCGCCCTTTTTCATTCTTTCTTTCCCCATGGAACAGATTGTTGATCATGAGACTAAAGATGGGCAAAATCGAATGTTTCTCTAAACTGATTTCAGTTTGAATGTTCTTTCCCAAAATTGATGAAAACATTCGTTTGTAATGTTCAAACTTTCATTCATTTCGGAATTCGGATTTTCCTTCATTGCACAGTTGGAATGATCATTTATTTCACAATTCCAATTTTTATTCATTTCGCATTTCGAATGATTGTTCACTTTTACAATCGTCGTTGATTCTGTTAGTGAAAAATCAGTTTGTTTGATCAGTTGACACTGTTCAGTTTCATTCGTGTAATCACGAAAAAGTGTGAGCTGCCAATACAGTTATCACGGTTAGTACTGTGGGGAACAGAAAACAATCAAGGAAGTAGATTCAAATTGGAGTCACCTTGACAGCAAAGTTGCTTGATTTAAATCTTTTACTACTGCTGCCAGGAATTGAACACAAATAATGCAATGAAACCTAGGAATGCCGTACTTTGATAGAAAGAGTAACAGTATAAGTTTTTAGATTGCACAGGAAAATGCATTTCCTGTACATCATCATTTAGCAACAAAATATCTGTATACTCCTTCAATGTCTGTGACATCTAAAAGTGTGTTCACAGTAGGGGTGTGCGAAGCTTCGCATTGTCGAAGTCGAATAAAAGATTTTGGTTCCTTCGACTTTGTCTTCGACCAATAAAAATCTTTTGAGTTGAAAGTCGGTCGAAGATAACCACAATTTGCATCAAAACAGAAAAAATGATTTGTGTGGAGCAGGTAATTTTCCGTTTATTTGTAATTGTATTATTCTGTATAACTTTCACTTAAAAACTAAAATTCATGGCACAGTGGTGAACTATTTATTTTGTTTAGGCTACATTCGGTGGCACAATTTCACTTAAGCCGGTGTCACAATAATCCAACAAAACTACGCTGGCGCAACAAAAACAATATCTGTAGCCAGTAAATCAGTAAGTACAGCAAAGTACCATTTATACAGACTTCCGAACACCGGAATATTCTAAATGACAGACATATTAAAAATATTTCCCTACATACCTTACGCATCAAACATTTTTTTAGCTCAATACCACTAATTTCTGCTTTCCCGCGAATATATATAACGTAAACAACACAGAACTAAGAATCGTAGAAAACTGCATACCAGTAGTACTGCAAGCTTTAGAATAAAATCAGCATTAAAGTGGTCCCGATCACAAATGAGAAAGTCTTAACGGAGTGTGGTCCTTCCATGTTGCTCAGTCATCTATGGTGTTGCCAACGATGTTATTGTTTACGTTTCCCGTTCTGTATTACGGCTGTGATTTATTGTGACTTTAATCTTAAACCGTAAAGACTGCAGATTTATTTAAATCAGAATTGCCATTTTCGATAATTTTAGTTTTGTCATCTGCAATAATGAACAAAGAAGAATCAGAACAAAGAAATTAACCTCTTGTGCAAAGTGAAAATTTGTGGTTGTAAATATGGCTTCTTCTAGCGGTTGGAAGGGAGTAGGCCTAAAAAGTTACGTTTTGTAGGCAGGTGTTCATGTTACATTAAATTAAAGTTAGTTTTGTCCAGATATGTTGACATTTAAGTATTCTGTAATATAATTTCGAGTCATGGAGGTTATAACCTCATTAAAAAAAATCCTTGTTTATCTTATGCACCCCCTGTTTTGAACCCAAAATATCATAAGAAACAAATTTGTTAGGATACATGAGTAAATACTGTATATTTAAATATTTTTTTCATTTTCAATTGTTTGTGATAAATATTTTTTCTTTGCTGTCTGACGTGAAAAAAATTAAATTCTTCGTCTTCGGCTTTCCTTCGACATTCCTTCGCACAATTCAAGATTCGATTTGACTTCGCTTCACATTTAAAAAAAGACCTTCGCACATGCCTAGTTCACAGAAAAAAGGCAGATACATTTGTGCTAAAAGAAACAGATTACACCCTAAATATGTGTACCAATATACATATACCAATTAATATTGACGCCGGCCAAAGGGCCAACGGTGGGTTAAGCCCATTACAGCACTGCCTAACCTCAAACCACCACTGCCCTTCGTTCATTGGCTACAGACTCTCATTGTTATTTATCTAAATATTGTTATCCTGGCATGTAGTGTTTTCAGATGTTTAATTGCAGGCAGTGTCATGTCTTATTGCAGAAAATATTCACATGAACGTTTTAAAGAGGCCGCCATGCTAGTTAGCCAATCACAGCAGAGCATAACATTTAATTCATAATGAACACTCAAAAGCATTACCTCATGCAACTATTTAATCATGTAAATTGTCTCACTTGTAATAATTAACGCTGTCCCATTTCTTTAAATATGTTAAAGCGTGCAACAAGGTGGCTGGAAGTTATGTACCCCGTCTGGTCGATGAGTCCTTGACGGCCATAATGCTCATAGCAGTTCATCAGTGTCGTCGACACCTTCAGAATGTATAGTAGAGAAATATACTTAAAAAAAATAATATTTTTAAATCCACACGTTTTTGAAAGTCAATATAGAAAAACTACAAAACAACAACCGTAGATAATGATACTAGCCAACTTTATGAGTACAGTAGAGTCCCGTTATAACGAGGTGTTACAGTTCCTGGTTCGAACCTTGCTATTGCCGAGACCTCGCTGTCAACGAGTTTGGTCGATTTTGACCCCCCAAAACAAAAAAAGTGCCCTAAAATTGCATCGACTTGTTACAACAGGGAATATTAACGTTTTGTATTAATTCAATCATGTATTATTTACAAATGTTGGCTTGTGCCCTTCGCAATCAACACATAAAGTAAGTGTGTGGGGGACGTAACTCGGCCGCCGCAGTATCGTCCAAAACTCAGTCACTCTGCCGCAGTGTCTTGGCGCGGTATGGCCGGCGGCTGCTGCTGCTGCATGGCGTGATCGCCTCAAACCAAATAGCAACAAATACCGTATTTACTTGCATAATGACCGCACATATTTGACCAAACTTTTGCACCAAAAAAATGGAGTGCGGCCATAATGAGGTGATTTAAAAAAAAATTGAAAAAAAATTGTGTGGGGAAAAAAGGTAATTAATTGCATTTGCGTTTGTTAACAGGACTGACTTTTTAACATTAATTGATATTGCGTAGAAACATTAAGAATATTCCTGTGATTCGCCGATGACCAGCTGGCTTAACGTGTGTTTACGTGCACATGTAGTGCCGCGTGCCGGCTGCTGGCCGGGCCGCCAGGCGCCAGCGCCCGGTTGTATTCCAAGCTGACTAGCTGGCAACAGCGCAGTGAGTCATCATCTGCTGCAGCACATTCCGTTCTCACCACCACTACCTCACGTCCCTTCCCCCTCCAGGTCATTCCGTGACCACCCAAGTGGAGTGTGAAACAGAGAAGGTAGATCAGCCAGACCACCTGGCTCGCGCGCGCTGTTGCTAGGTCTTCGGCGCC
>PNEQ01101058.1:26395-56948 GCA_003012365.1 Medauroidea extradentata | reverse complement strand
ATATATATATATATATATATATATATATATATATATATATATATATATATATATATATATATATATATATATACATATACTGTACATATATGAATGCTGCTAGGCCCAGGTGACAGTGTACCTCTGTTACAATAATTACCATAGCAAAGTTTCAACGATAATTATAATTGTGGGATAGGGTGGCAGCCCATTACTTTACAACTTCCATCCTGGAGAATGAAATGAAAGGGCAGAAGAAATGGAAATTTCCTGAGAAAAAACACCGACCAACAGTAATAATATCCAATTTGCTGTCCACATATGAAAATTTTTAGACAAACCCCGCACGGGATCGAACACAGAATGCGTTGGTGAGGGGCGACTGGTCTGATTACTCGTCAGCCGCGGCCAAATACATACAGGATTTAATTTAAAAATGACATTTTTAACTGGCTTAGGAATCATGTGTACCTATACGTGAATGCGATTAGTCATCTAACTATGACCACGTTTAAATACTGACAGTTGAGGCTATTAAAGCCGGAAGGCGAAGAACATGTTACGTAGAATTTAAGCAATTTTCTGAAGCTAGAGGTGTATGTAGTGTACTCGAGATTAGGTTGGCTGTAGTTTGATCAACTGTGGCATTTGCAGCGAGTATGGCGGGAAATCTCACCATTATAACTGGCGTTTTGGACTAACCCGACTGTCCGTGCGGAGTTATGAGCTTGTGGACTCCGTGTGTTGTGTGACACCTGCCAGGAGTTCCGATACTCTATATTGGTGACGAGGCGAAACGAATTTCACGCGCCCTCGGGAGAACGCGGGATTCGGAAGTACGGTAGTTGCGGTCCGGCCGCACATAACCTAAAATGGCATTGTTCAACTCGTTCGGTGAATTCGTTCCGAGGTGGGATGCCTGGATAACTTATTCTGAGAGGCTCCAGAAATTTTTAGTCGCAAAAATAGTGACTGACAAGGCCGAACAGAAAGCGATATTCTCCACAGTGTGCGTGGCAGCGCTGTACGACTTAATGGCATATTTGTGTTTACCTAAGTTAACGAGTGATGTTGGCATAGTGGAGATTTTGGCGCAGCTCTCAAACCACTTTGAACCGAAGCAGAGCTAAATCGTTCAGACATTGAAGTTCCACAAGTGCGACCAGATTTAAGGTGAGTAAATTGCCGAGGACGTGGCCGAACTTCGACGGTTATCGGTTCATTACAATTTTCACGACTTGAACAAAGTGCTGCGCGATCGGTTAGTTTTCGGAGTGCGGAATGAAAAGCTACAACACGTAATGCTTGCAAAAGACAAGTGGACCTCCCAGGGTGCTTTAGATATGGCTACGGTGGCAGAAGCGGCCAGTAGGAATGCCAACAAGTTGCAAGGTAAGGTGAGGGATTTGACAGAGGTATTGCACCAAGTCAGCATCTCAAGACATCGTCTCCCTCACAAGAACAAACCACTAAGTGGCAGAGCACAAAACCAGGCGCAGGATCAACCATCTTGCTGGTGCTGCAATGGATCACACACTCCAGAGAGCTGCAGACACAGCAATACTGCGTGTAACTTATGTTCCAAACCTGGATACTTGGAGCATGCTTGTATCTCTAAGAAGAAAAACAGTCGCAACCCAAGGGCACAGCAGAAGCCACGCCGAGACCCAAGCAACACTGCATACAATGTAGACCATGGAGATTCGTCTGGAAAAGAGAGCGGGCTGTGCAGTCTGTACAGCTTGCAGGCAGCGCCTCCTAAAAGTCTACCACAAACTAAACTGATGGTGCAGTTCTACGGGCGTGCACTAGAAATGGAGGTCGACACAGAGGCTGGGTTCTCAATTAACAGCAACGAGATTTTCGAGACCCTGTGGCCCGAGAAACCAGAACTACACGAAGCCAAACTGTTATTGCACATGTTGTCTCAGGTGAAATTGCGGGCACTCGGCGTGATGGACGTACGAGCAATGCACAGGCCTCACAACCGTTACATGTACGGGGGCCAAGTGTTTTGAGGCGTAGTTGGATTAAACCTTTAGGGATGTCAGTAGTAAGGATTTTCACAATGCAACCAGAGGTTGCAGGAAAGGTAGTGAGTCAGTACCCCAAAGTATTTGCCAGCGCTGAATTAGGCCAGTACACTGTTTCAATCGAGTCGGCATCTAGGTCAGATTTTAGGAAATGCCATCCAGTAGCCTTCGCACTTCGAGACAGTGTGGGGAAGGAAATAGACAGGCTAGTAGAGCAAGGGGTTTACGAGCCGGTAGTCTATTCCAGTTGGGCTACCCACATTTGTGTTGTCCATATAGTTGATGGGTATGTACCTGTTTGCGGCGATTACAAATGTTCTGTGAATAGGGTGTGCCAAAAGGAGATTTATCCACTTCCAACAACCAACGAGGCATTCTCAAACCTGGCAGGAGGTGGATTTTCTCCATGTTGGACTTGGCCGATGCATATTTACAAGTATCAGTGAATGAGGAAACATCAAGTTTACTGACAGTCAACAAAATGAAGGGATTGTTCAAAGTGAAACTGCTCCCTTTCGGAATCCATTGTGTAACAGCAGTTTACCAGAGGATGATATAAACACTTTAGGCTGGGATACAAGGAGTAGTTTTACTGCTGTACGACATTATCATTACTGGGTCCAACGTAGAGCAGCACTGGTCACGAGTGCATCAGGTCCTTATCCGTATCGAGGGAGCAGGATTGTAGTTGAAGGATCCAAGTGTGCCTTTGCAGTCCTATCGGTGAAAATTTTAGGGTACCGAGTGGATAGCACGGGATTGCACCCTACACTGGAGAAGGTGAAAGCCATACACCATGCCCCAGCTCCCACATGCAGGAAGAAGCTCCAGTCCTACTTAGAAATGTTTAATTTCTATGACAGGTTCCTGCACGACAAAGCCAATGTGGCAGAACCCCTATACTGACTGTTTGACAAAGGGCAACCATGGGAGTGGATGCAGGTCCACGAAGGTGTTTTCTGTACCACGAAGGATCTCCTCCAGTCAGGTGAGGTGTTAGTGCACTACGACACAACAGAGCCAATGGTACTGACATGCGATGCTTCTGAGTATGTTCTACATGCAATACTGTAACACGTGGAAGAGGACAGTAGTGAGAAGCCTATTGCATTAGCATCACACACCTTACAAAACTATGAGAAACTATATGCAGATCGACAAAGTGGCTTTAGCGATCATGTTTGGGGTTACCAAGCTTAGGCAATACATGACAGCATGCTCATTCACGATTGTTACTGACCACCAGCCCCTTTTATGTTTGCTGAACCCGACTAGACAGACCACGTACATCCCTTCCCCGTGGCTGCTGCGATGGAGCTTGTTGTTGTCCATGTTTGCAAATGAGCTTGTGTACAGACCGGGACCCAGCATAGGACACGCGGATGCATTAAGCCAGCTGCCACTTGAAGCACGTTGTGGACGTGTTAACACTGGAAGCACTCCCAGAGTCCCCAACCGAGTACATGGTGTTGGTTGGGAACCAGAAACCCAGCCACAGGCAAGGATCCACAGTGACTTCTTTGGGCCTTTAAAAGGCAAGGTGTTCTTTGTTGCTGTGGATGCTCATTCGAAATGTGGCTGGAGGTGAGAGTGGTATCTTCATTGTCATCAGGAGTTGTAGGACATGTTCAGTGGTCCTGGCATACTCAAATGCACCGTTTCCAACAATGGTTCAGGTTTCATATCTTAAGAGATGAGAGCATTTGCTAGGAGGAATGGCATCAGACAAATTCGAGCGACCACTTTTCATCCCTCAAGCTGTGGCCAAGCAAATCACATGGTACTGACAGTAAAGACAAAGTTAAAGAAGCTGGGAGCTTGTGATTGGGAGACCTATAGCTGGCCAGGGTTCTCATCACACTGTGTACCACACTAAGTGCAGGGAACCTGAAAACGCCTGCCGAATTCCTGATGGGGCGGCCACTGAGAACAGCATTGGACCAGATACGTCCAACGGCGGACAAAATGTGTGTACTGTTTGCCGAGGCACCAGCTGAAAGCAAGATGGGGAGTTCCCAAGTAAACAATTCAGTGTGGTTCAAAGCATACACTGGCATTACTAAATGGTTACCTGGAAGAATCACTGGGGCACAAGGGCAACATATAGGTCACAGACAGTGCCAGTCACAAATAGGCGCCATGTGGACCAGCTGTTATGCAGAGCACCGGGCGAACCAGGAAGTGGTAGGATGTCACAAAGCCCTCAACAGTTGCGAGAAGCAAGTAGACGCAACCATCCGCAAGATTTGGGCATAGTAGAAGTAAGTCCTGACCAGTTGAGCACTCTTGGGGTTACAGGTAGTTACGAGGAGAGAACACCCGAAGGACCAGGTCACAGTGTTCTTAAAGTGACCCATTTCCTAGAAACAGCAAACAACTGGTGGCACCAGCATCAGACCGACACACTGACACAGAAGAGGACGAGGATGACACAAGCCCATTCAAGAGATTCGAGGAGCAGGAGAGCACCAGGCACCAGTCGAGGCTCGCTACGCCATGGAGACTTCGCATTTCCAGCAGAGTGTGGCAGCAACCAGAGAAACTGAAGGACTATGTTCTAAATTGGGTAGTAGCATTACTTGTATATAATTATATTTTCTCTTTTGTGTCTGTCGTGTGGTGCATAGAAGACAGTCTGGGAAGAGAGGGATGTAATGTGCTCAAGATTAGGTTGGCGGTACCGTGATCAACCGGGCCGTTTTTGCGAGTATGGCGGGAATTCTCACAACAGTAACTGGCGTTTCGGCGTATTCCGACTGTCCGTGCGGAGTTATGTGCTTGTTGACTCCGTGTATTGTGTGACTTCTACCTAGGGATCCGGTACTCAACAAGAGGAACATTAATTGACTAACACTAATAAACGAATGTGTCTGATAGACCTATGTGGCCCTATTTAAGGCTCGGTTTTAGTCGCAATATTAAATTTTATTGTTTTGCAATTTCGAGAAAAGTGGTAACTCTGCGACTATACCACAAGTTCTACTTACCATGCTCTACAGTTCAAATGTGGATAATTAGGTCGCAATCAGTCTGAAAAATTATAAATATAAATAAAATGATTGTAACACTTACGGCGCTGTGATTATACGCTGAGTGAAACAGAAGTTGCGATATGGTCGCAGGTTTAACATTTTTCTTGTCTGAACCACAGTTCCGTAGCCCCTCCTTGGTCTTCTGCTCGCGCCGCCTCGTCCCTCGCTGCCAAGTCCATCGCAAACACTCGCCAGCTAAACGCCGCAAATTTTATAAAAATCAGAAAATAATAAAATTTAATGTATCGACTCAACCTGGGCCTTGAGCATCTAACGCGATCCGTCATTGAGTTGTTTGCAACAGAAAAAGGTGTAATGAAACTGTACGAGCTTAAAGGGACCTAGGGGTTGGTAGCTAAATATGGTGATCCACGGCGCTGACGGCACAACACGACAGAACGCGGATATTCGACGACAAAGAATGTGGAAGCGTCCTACAAACGGTCTGCCCTGCTTGAGGCCTACTGTCCGAGTACAAATATTACACATCGCAAGATTCGTTTCGTTAAGAAATAATTTTCTGCGAGTTCACACCGCATTTGGATTTGTGTTGAGTATAAAGCCTTCTATTTCGTTACCATACTGCAGTTTTTTTGTATGACATTGCAGCAGTAGCGAACGGAAATTTAGAGCACATGTGTTCAGAACTTACGGTGCATACAGCTTCCACATCGTAGTATCCTCCACGAGAAAAAAATGGTTGGTGTTACAAAATATGTAAACAGCAAATAGTTACGTACAGGAAAAAAAAACCTTATTCATTTCTATGTAGTAGTTATGCGGTACTGATGTAGCCCTTCAGATAAAATAAGTATTTTACTAAAACTGAATTTTCCAAGATTTCCACAATCGTACTAACGAGGCAGCAATCGTTATGAGGAATCCAATTGTACCACCGAATAGCCAAATACCAGTTTTAATTATCAGTTTATTATATTTCTTAAATTTTTGACATTATCGAACGTTGCTATCCCAACAGTTTCGAACATAACGAAACACATTCCACAAAAATAATCGTATTCACTACTTGTGGTACGTCTTTCGTTAGCACTCGGTGGATATCGTAACGTTCCGGACGAGTTCGTTCTCAGAGCACTGCCAGTGCACTGGGATTCTCGTCGGGTACGACAGTCGGCGAGGTTTGAAGCCTGTTCTGCTATTGGAGCTTAGGTACGCGCCAGTAACAGGGGAAAGGGTGCCCAGCGGCCTGCAACTTGACTGAATTTTCTAGTGATCACTATGCACGCTGTTCTCACCGAGCATTTGAAACAGTGTTTCCAAGTTTTCAGAAGAAAAACTGTCTGTATTCTACTTTAAAATCCCTTTCAGCCCTAAATAATCTCTACTAGCCAATTTTTCTTCACGTTGCCCACTTTTTATCTGACGTTTTTTCTTTTTCTTTTTAGTAAACGGCTCTGCTGCTTCAAAATCACACAAAATAACTTCACGTTAGGCTTTGGTTTCAAATTCCGTGTAAGGCAAGGCAACGGGTAACTGCTGTGCAAGTATACACCCACACATTAGTAGCAGCTGGAAAGTAATTTTTGTATTTGAAGTGTGAAAATTTAAGGGTAACTTTCCCTTGTGGCTTAGATACCTATGTGTAAAAAGGGCTAAAACAAAATTTCCCGATCTCTTCGATATTCCATAAATCTGGTGAAATATCGTTGTTTCTTGGGGGTGAGAAGTCGTAATATGTGTTTTCGCTGGGTCTTTAATAATTTATTAAAACTATTAACTGTCGTTATGATTTTTTCTTGAGAAATTCCACGCAGGCGAAGCTGCGACTGGCAGCGGATTTTCATATAAAAATATTGATCACAAGACATCCTTGCCTAAATACAGAAATGAAAACATTAGTGTTTTGACGTCGAATTTGGTAATATTATATATTGCTATTTTCCTTACCCTATGTTTTATAATATGTTTGAGGCAGCTAATTTGAGCAAGTTACCAAATTTAAATGAGGCTAAATAATTTATAAATGCATTCATTAAAATACGTCCAACAATGTATGTCAATTAAACACAAATTTTATCACAGAATTAGTACACGTGTGTTCATGTGTTTGCTGGTTTATGTTTTATGTGTATGCGTGCGAGTGTGTGTGTTATTAATTATAGCAAGTATGTTTGTCTTATATGGGTTCTATATTTCTTATGTTCACAGGTACAGGACCTTTCAAGACATTGCATTGACTGTATCCTATTCCAGAACGTGTTTTCAATATTCACTTATCAGTTGTAATAAACATTTCTGAAAACTACGGGTGAGTACATTACACTTGAAACATGACCATTATTGTTTGCGAGGACCACTTATCCTAGTTTACTTATATCGTGCAGCTATTATTTTCTAACTAGGTTGCTCTTGTATTTCATCTTAAATGATTTCGTGTAAAAACCTCGTGATCCTGTAACATAGTGAGAAAGTTTTAATGTCGTCTTCAAATTTGTTACTCGCATAAAATAGTATAATGGCATTTGGTATGAACCTCCATCGCTCGTGACGCTGAATTTTTCTTTATTTATTTCTTGTAAAATTATTGAAGAATAGTTATTTGTGACTAAGACAATGTCAATGAAGTAATTGTTTTATTTTTTAAGCATATTGCAACAATATAGATAATTAAAAAATTAACGAAACAAATATATCTCACTTATAATGAAAACTTAAGTAACACTCGAGAACAAAAAAAAAAAAAAAAAAATTATGCACATCATCGTACATGATAACGCGCAATAAAAATGTATTCAACGTAATCCAGCCAAAATAGCGGTAGGCTTAGTAGCCAATTCACGTGCCTCCCTCCAAGGCGATCTGGGTTCGATTCCCGGCGGGAACGGCCTCCGAAATTTTTTGTGAGACGTATACGTTGCCCGACGGATTTTCTAAGGGTACTTCTGTTTCCCCTACCCTCCCCAATCTGACACTTCTTCATTATAGGCTTCAATTCCATGTCATTCTTCGTGGCAGCAAACGCGTGCACCCAGTCTGCATTCGGCGTACAATGCCCTGACCCTCACTAGTAATAATTCTACAATCAAAACGTTTCGTTTACGGTATAAAAGCGATAACATTCTGTACAGGAGTAGACGATCCCTCTTATAAAATAAAACTCATAAGTTTATGGAAATTTTCACCAAGTTTTACAAAAAATTACACCTAAGTTACTCCATTGTTATTTGCGACAATAAATTATTCACTGTCTGCATAGCAACTGACACGTTTGTAATACCACTAATACAATATTTCATCACTGCATGTGGTACCTGCCTTCTGGTTATGTCGCACTCGTTCGACTAAAGCGATTTACGTTCCATTATCAGCAGGGTTATTTGGATGCACGACTGTGTAAAACTTGATGATCACTGCCCTAATCTTATGGCTTTTATTTTAACTTTGTAGTTTTCTTGCCCTCAGAGTGCAATTGCTGTACAGAACTTTCACCTACATTTATACCACCCGTGTTACAAACTTTAGACAATAAATCCGTCATAATAATGTTGTTGCAACATGCTTATTAGTTCAGTTACACGCCTTGCAAGAAAGTCGCAATACCTGCATATGTTTCAGGCGTTACAAAATATACATTTTATTTACACACGATTTTCTCGAAAACGGCTAACTCTAGCAGTTTTAAATAAGATGGCGTTTAAATTAATTTCTGCACCTATTTAATATTTTGTTGTAGAACATGAATTAAGGTTAAATATTCCGAAGTAAGAGGCAGAAGAAACGTGTCGTGTCCCATTTGAACAATGATGGGCCAACGGCATTACCCAAACTACACTACTGAGAATGAAGAGACGTCATTTATAAGCCACTGTACAAAGTTTCGTTTTTTAATATAAGGAAGTTTTTGAAATTTTAATTAAAATGCAACAAGTAAGTCCATTTTCGGGTATTATTACTCCCACAATTTTCATTTTACTGATTATTTGAAAACACTTTTCTGGCATGGTTTTTTTGTGAAATATCACCACATGAAATTAACACACTCCGTCTTGACGCAGGCTGTACATATACCTTCATACATTTTTATATTCATTTGATTCTTTATTTTAGTTGTTACGTGACCAGACACATACACCTAACCTAACATTTCCGCTTGTGGTGTGGTAACAACGTTTGCTGTCTACTACAGTGCACATCACACGTTCTCCTTTTACAATTCACTGTTAATATTTCACTAACGAGATCTTTATGTTACGGTTCACAATTTGATTAAATTAGCGCAACCAGGTTCGCAAGGCTGGTGGAATATTAATGAACATATAAAATAAATTTCTTTCCTAATTTATTGTGAACTTAATACATTCTTACAACACTTTTATAAATACAATTAACTCTATGGATTATTATTTACGATTAATTTAACTACAATATATAATTGGTACGTAGTACTTACAGTTACCAAACATTTGTCTCGCTCTCTCAAAACAGTCCCATGATTACACCAGTTTCTTTATAGAAGTGCCTGGCAATAGTTCAACCTGTTCGTCTCATTCTCGCACACATACTGTCCAACCTCGCTCCAACAGTTCTGCCGCACTGTCAATTCTTGATGCGCCGATCTCGCGCCGTATATGTCGCCTTCGCTACTGGGTCTACAACTTCCGTTCACTGGCTGAATATCACGATCACTTTCCCACTAGCCCCTGCTGCCTCGTATAACAGGTTGCGTCGACGCCTAGAAGGTTCTCACAGCTCGTAGGACAATGCCGGTTACAAAGGCGCAGGTTCTACGTGTTGAGGTAACATTTGGTCACTGCCCAGATGCCTGTCCGTCTAGGAGGACTGGCCGATGTACGCCTCTATTGATGGCTCATGACGTCAACAGCGATAAGAGATTGAAGCAGCCCCACGTTAATAGAGGTTTGTGAGACGGTGTAGGTGGAGAGAGTGCAGCTCACTTCTAAATCGCCAAGTGTGTTGGTAGTTAGAACCGAGAGGATGTGGGGGGTTGGTATGGTTTATCACGTCATCCGTGTGGGCCACCACTTGCGCAGTATGTTATTATAGACTCAGAATAAATAAGGACATCAGTAGAAAACTGGCGTGCCAATGTCTTTGTTGATAGCATTCTCAGGCACTAATTGGCTGGTAACTGTCTGCTATATTGTGAGTTTAGGCGAGTTAAAAATGCAGTGGCAGCAATTATATTTTGTATAAAAAACTTGGTGATTCTAACACTTACTGTTACAATACACTACTTACCAAGTGAACTGTAACACTAATGCTTGTTTCATTACAAGTAGTCTACCTAACACACGGAAGATATTTTTACATACGTGTTTGTTATATTTTCGGCTTTGTACAAGATTTACAGCTGTTAAAACTGTCTAATATTGATGTCAAATTCCTCGTGCGACGCATCTTATTCTTCACAGTCTTAACCTCTCACTAAATTTAAATTGGTTGGGGCGACAGCGATGTTACAGGCCGTTCGAGATAAAATGAGCACTAAAATTTAACCATTGAAAAATATCACTAGCCGTTTCTGCACATAATTCAACATTAACTATAGTATCCTTACTGCTTGTATTGTTGGCAGTGGAATTGCACAATATAACTCCGTGTGTTTTCCTATTTAAATACAACAATACTGAAACAAAATCAACCGAAATCGATATATTTTTATTATATATGTATATATAATATATTTTATCAAACTATATAGGTACCAAACGACTGCTCGATTTATCTTATACGCGCAGACGTCAGGTGACGTGTTCATAGGGGTTAGACATGTCCCGTCGTTAGAAGTTACGCGCGGAAAGATATTAATTGGCTGAAAAGAGCAGGTTTTTTTTTATTTAGTGTTCACTTTATCCCGAACCGCCTATACGAATGTTACTTTATGAAAAAGTTAATAAAAGCAAACTTAAAGGGTCCAGTAGAAATATTTAAAAATTAATTCATACCTGGCCAGCCACGTTCGTTACATATTGTATTGAATTAATTATCTAAAGATTTTTTATATAATGAAAGTTTAAAAATTTTACGTAGTTGCTTTCACTTTAAGGGGTTAGACTTTCTTTCAACATATCATTTTCTACAAGTTTATTGATTAATCTGGCGTAGTTTGCGAAATTACGTCTGAAACAATAAACGTTTAAATTTTTCAATTCCTTCTCCTCTCTCGCTATATCTCTCTCACTCTCTCTTTATACTGACGGTGAAGTATACGTTGCAAGTCACGTTCCTACGTGATGTTTCAGTTGCAATATACTACTGAAGTTTGTCGGTCGAATTCTGAATCATGGCCTGAGTTATAAAGGATGTTATAATTGAATTTCCATAGAGTTATAATATTTAATAAGTGGTTTTGTTTTCAGAAAATATATATATACATAATGAAGTATCCTGAAATATTCACACACTCATCAACGCACAGCCCAAACCTCTGGACCTAAAATCATGCCATTTTGATGGAAGCTTCCCCTGGCACCGTAAGCACCAACTAAGTATGGATTTTTCGAAATTCGATAATTAAGGGTGTGAAAAGAGGTAAAATGTGTTTTCAAATAATCCCAGTTAATATCTCATTCACAGTGAAAGGTATCAAATGAATATTTGTGAAATTTTGATTTTGCAAGATTAAAAAATTAAGGGGGTTAAAACATGTAAAATGTGTTTTTTTATTAATCCGTGATTTCTCCTAAACCATTTCAGATACTGAGGTGAGTTTTTCTTTATAATGATGCTCAAGTAAATATCTAAAAGTGTTTTTTAGATTTTTCGAAATTTGCCGTTTAAGCTCTTAAAAAAATTAAAAGTGTTTTCAATTAATTCCACTTATCAAACTAAACCAGTGGAACTACTGTAAAGGTTTTTGCTTTAAAATAAATCTTACGTAAATGTCAAAAAAGTGATTTCTGGATTTTTCGAAATTCGTCCTTGAAAGCTGTTAAAAAAATAAAAGGTGTTTTCAAATAATCATCTGTACCGCTTATACCCGTTGTGATATAGAGATGATTATTTGATAATAATGAAGCTTATGTAAATATCTACAAATCAATTTCAGGATTTTATGAAATTCGAAAGTTAAGGATGTGAAAAGCAGTAAAATGTCACAGTCTCCCGAAAAAAAGAATGATCATGGAGAAATAATTCAACAGTTGATTCTTTTCGCCATCCTACTCATAAATAAAACCTATTTGGACTGTAGCCTGTACATACGAAAGAATTAACACGTCCTATCTTTAAGCATTCACTCAGGAATTACATAAAGTTTGTGGTGTGGGAGGGGGGGGGTTACGGGTTCATATCCCGTGCAAGACTTTGCGATGGGAATTACTATGACATACGAGCATATTGCGTGCGCTCTTTACACTGAGCTCAGACAATTTAGAGTTCACTGTTATTGAGCGCTAGCTGTTAAATGCCTTCATCACATATTTTATCCAGAGTTACTGTTTGCATTGCACAATTTCACGCGGGCAATGCCGCAGCCGGGCAGCTGTTTTATAGAGAAATAAAGACGAATTAAAAACAAATATGTTCTGTAATTACAGTACGCTCAGCCAAGTGGACTTGATAAAGTTTTTTGTATTTGTTGTTTTATAGATATACAGAGAATATAGTAACACCATCAATTAATACTAAATTAAAAGTAAGTTAGTCTTTTATGTAGTACACGCGGGCGCAAAAGGATATATATATATATATATATAGCGAGTAATTCCTAACATATATTCCTAATATATATTCTGTTAGGAATTACTCGCTTTTGCTCTTTTTTCGTTTATTTAAGAACTGACATATTTCTTAAATAAACAACATTTTAGCCTTGATGACATTTCAGGTTTAAATGTGTTAAATAATACAATTTCATGCCCCATTTATTGTCTTTTAATTATGCCCACAGTAATCGTACGACATTTAACCAAGTCGAGATCGTATATTTTCGAGCTGGTGATATAACATGTACGGAGATAGTTGTTTTTTTTATTCGAATTTCGTAATTCTTGTAAGTTATACCCGTCATCCTTAATCCGTGTCTTCGTCGTGTTTTGTTTACCAGAGCGCTTGTTATCTACTGATTAATGTTCGCCATTTAGTACCCGCTTCTCACGTCGCGCAGCAATCCCATGGCTTAGCGTTTCTTGCCATCTCGACGCTCTTCTTGCTGGATTTATCAACAAAGGCAGGAAATTCTTCACAAACAAATTCTAACTGTAAAGACGGGAATTTTTATCATAGCCATCTTCTGCTACGTGCTTTCTTAACTATCGCTGGTTGATGACTGGGTAACAATGTTGAATCG
The DNA here is from genome assembly GCA_003012365.1 of Medauroidea extradentata. NCBI lineage: Eukaryota > Metazoa > Arthropoda > Insecta > Phasmatodea > Phasmatidae > Medauroidea > Medauroidea extradentata. Next base: position 43,632 of record PNEQ01101058.1, on the reverse strand, counting down.
GTACAGTGAAATATTATTTCATTTTTTCCCTTAGTTTTACGTAATAGTTAGAAATGGTGGTTTATCGCAGGAAAACTTGACTTTTGCTGGATTTCAACGCACGTTCTGCTACCCAAAATATTACTGGCTTTAGCTTTCTCTTGGAGCTATCACGCTAGATGACTGAGCCAATAAGAATCTCGCTGTTATTGGTCTGCAGATAGATACATGTTGCAAGAATCTGCAGTTTTTTTAGGAGTATGTTGGCACAAAATAATATTTTCGCGATATACCATCATCTCTAGTAATTGTCTCTTGACTGACTGACTGACATATCAAACTGCAGCCCAAACCACTGGATTTAGAATAGTGAAATTTTTGTATGGTTTCCCCTCTGGTCGTAGGCGAGTACTAAGAAGTTATTTTTCCAAATTCCACCTCTAAGGGGGTGAATAGGGGTGAAAAATATTTCCGAAGCTACGTCGATAGATATCATACCCGACGGCCTATCATCGTGATTTTTACATTCAATGGGACACACATAAAAATTCATATTAGCTTATTTCCGGATTCTTCGAAATTCAACATTTAAAGTGTTGAAAATATCTTAAAGGTGTTAACGATTAGCTAACGATATATATATCGAATCATTCAGGATAAAAAGTTGGTTTTCACTTCAAAACATTACTTACGTAAATATCCAAAAGGTAATATTATGATTTTTTGAAGTTCGACACCCAAGCAGTAAAAAGTGGAAAAAATACGTTTTTATGAATCTTCTACGTAGCTGGAACCCAAATGGCTATCGTCGTGATTTTTACGTCAATTGGCTACGTATACGAATGATTATGACAGGACTTAAAGACGTTTTAACATTTGATAACTAAGGGCGGTGAAAATATATTTTCGATTATTCCCCCATATCTATCGAACCTATCGTGATATTGAAGTGATTTTTGTTTTAGATTGATTATCACGTAAATATTCAAAACAACACTTAATATATTTTCCGAATTCAACCCCAAAGCGGTAAAAAAAAAGGGTAAAATGTGTTTTCGATTCACAATATTTAGACCCCATTGATCTTTTGTATAGAGACGTGATTTTTGTTTAAGATTGATGCTGAAATACCTGAAAAGCAGATTCAGAAAGTTTTCAAATTCTCCATCTAAGTATTTGAAAAGGGGTGAAGATTGATTAAATGTGTTTTCAAATATTCGACTATATATCTTGAACCCATTGGGCTATTGTTGTGTTTTCACGTCCAAGGGACATCAATAAAGTTGTCTAAAATGTTATTCAAGGGTTTTCCGAAATTCCATATCTTACGAGGTGAAAAGACCAAGAATGTGTTTTGTCTAAATCTTCGCCATACAACGAACCCACCGAGATATTAAGTTAATTTTTTATTTAGGATGATGATTAGATAAATGACTGCAAAAAGGTTTTTAAGATCTTTCAAAAATCTAACTCTCAGCACTGCACAAGAGTGATTTGTGTTTTTTTTTTTTTTGTGAATAATCGATTTTGCTTGGATAATTGTACAAATATTTAAGTTGAAGTTTTTCGATATTCGTCACCTAAACGGGCGAAAAGGCATAAAATATTATTTCTGTCAGCCGATGATACTTATAACCAGTAGAGATTTTGAGGTGATGCTCTCTTCAAAATGATGCTTAACGTAATTACCTTTAAAGTAGTGCAAGATTTTTTTATTTTACCAGCCAACCTAGTTACTAAGAATGAAACTTAGTTTGTAAACTTTCAAGGCAGGCGATCCGTAAAGTATGTACGACCTGCGTGAAATAAATTACACAGGAAATTCATTCATCGAGACGTGTTGTTATATAACCTCAATGACGCCAGGTTGTCCGTAGCCCCGATCTATTATTCGGGAGCTTCTTGGGTCAAACTATTTTAAGGCTGTACAAACGTTCATTTTTGACACGCAAAAACTGCAAGGAAGATGAAATTAGTGCAATTCGGATAAAGTTGTACAAATGCAGTCCACTATCTACTGAAGTTTCTCGACAGCATCAGCCCACACAAACCATCTCGCTAACCTCAAGATTTGGGCACCAAATGCGTTTACATTTCAGCGAAAATCCCGTCTTAACTCCCTACACTCAACTTCAAGCGAAGGTTTTAAAATATCAAGTAGGTTATTGATGTCACAATCGCCAATGGTTGTGCTCGGGGAAATCAGTCGTCATGCCACGTAAAATATGTTTCGATTACCCTCTAACATTTAAGAGTGTGTAATTTGGGACCTTTATTCCAAACTATGCTAACATCAATATTTAAGAATTAGCAAAAGTAGATAATTTATTTACAGTGTGCATTTATTTCTATCTGAAATGTGATACTAACTGGAGTAAATATATTGTATTTTAATTAGTAACACATTTAAGATAAATATAAATGCACACGTAAAAGATATTACTTTTTATTACTATTTCATACTTTTTGGAGTTATCATGGTTTCGAATTCAGGTCCCGAACTACCCAACGTCAACTTTTCTGTGACTATAAATACGGCCCAGGCGGAAGTCTCTGTTAGCGTCAGGGACAAACTTAAGACTTATTTTCGCATGGGCAGCTGTAGCTACTTATCCTACAGCAGAGTTAATTGAACTAGCAGATTTGTCATTCTTACACTTGATGACCGAACTTCTTAGCTGGTGTACAAAGAGTTTTTCAATTAAATTATTATCTACTACGTGAGTAATACTTGCGAGCAAAGCCACGGGCGCACTGCTTGTACATTATAAAATGGTGGTGTTGCAATAGTCAATATTGCATTAAATAAGGGAATTTTCAGTACCTTTACAAGAAGGGTACTTAAGGAATTGATATATCTACTCTAACTATCGGGGTAGGGACAAGAATAGTAATAAAACCAATACAACACCTAAATACATGTTAAGGCCATGCTATATTTTTCCCTACAGTTTATCCAACCAATTTTTTTTTGTTTAAACTTAAACCAGAGCAGACATTTAAAATGTATCTGACAGTTTTCTTTGAAATGGTGATAGCTATTGTTCCAAAACAAGAAATTATATGATTCCGACAAAAAGTCTACTAACCACAATTTCGAATTATCTAAAACCATAGTAGTCACTGCCTTGAATGAATCAGCCAACATGGACAAGTCAAATTAAACAAAACGGCCGAACATTTATTTGATATCTTCTCTCGTTTAGGCGTAAAAAATAATATCACTAAAAAGAAGAGGAAACAAGGGAGCAACGCTTTAATACACAGCCAGATATTGAAATTCGTATAAAATCACAAAATAAAACGAAGTCATCCAAAACTCTGTATGCGTTTTTTAAACGGTTTTTCATTTTTTGTGAAGAAACTAATATTTTTATCGTACTAGTTGCAGGACACACAATACTGTATGAAAATCTCATGTTTGTATGTGATAATCCTGAATACTGATTTAGACCTGCAGTATTTATTTTCTGTGGTACTAATAAGTTAATTATTGTGTAAAATGCTAATACTCAATCACAGTTTTCTAGAAGTTATGTGAGGTCCGCAGTGGCCGAGTGATATGATCACTTGCTCCCGTCGGGGTTATTTCCAGGGTTTTCGCGTGTGGGATTCATGCCGGATGATTATGCTGGTCGGCGGGTTTTCTCGGGAACACCCGTTGTTCCTGCCCGTTCATTCCGGCGCCTCTCATACTCACATCACGTCGCTCCTCACCAGAGGTAAAGACCTGTATGTTGGTCGCTTACCAAAATATCTTCACTAAAACTTTAAGACTTATGTGTTTCTATTTAACGCACGTTTTGATAAATATTGTTTGGAAAAATTAAAACAATAATTCCAAAATCCAAAATTCAGAAAACTAAATTAACCTATAATAATGCCACACAATATTTCCCTTACTAATTTCGTAATATAATTTACTCTGAGGCCATTAATACCTATACTATCTTCTGCAGTCTACATGTAGCTATTTAAAAAATAAAATATCTTCGCAAAAAATAATGTACTTCACTGCACCAGTCCCGTTATTCACATTGTATTTCTCCAGAGTACAACCGATACCTACTTACAGATGCCTACAAGTCCTTGACCGCGCACAAACACAGTGTGGTCTTGTAATAAGGTTGCATTACACCTACTAATTGCGACTATGCGCTTTGAGAACGTGGTAATTAGGTTTTGCAAAGATCGAATGTTATTAATGGAGAATTTGTACATCGTTTGTTGTATGCTACTAGTTCGAGAGTACGCCTACCTCTACAGATCTAATGGTCCCACAGACAACTCTGTGTTGTTGTGTATAATCATTGCTTAGCATCATACACCTTGGAACATTCCACGCTAGTGACGTGTGGTGAGCAGTTGCAATGTAAACTGATGTTTCTCCAGTACTGTACATTCAAAGCACACGCAGCAGGAACCAGTTTAGGCTTAGTTTCAATCGCCATATTAAATTGTATTATTTTGTTCTATTTTTATTTATTTATTTATTTTTAATTTTTAGATTTTGAGAAGAAAATTATTATATCTGCGATTATTGCGCTACAACATAGACATGGCGATTGAGTTGCTAATATATAATAAGGTTGCAATCAGCCCGGCAAGTATTAATATCAAAGATACTGTCACAGGGGCGTAATTATACCTTAACAGCTAAATTGCAATGTCTGCACTGTTTACATGTTAAAAATACTTGCGGTACTGTCGCATATTTAACAATTTTCTTAATAGGATTTCAAAAAATGCGAAAAAAAGTAATTATTCAATATGGAGACTGATACCGAGGCTTAAATATCGTGGAGCGAGGTCAAGCAGAACGTTAGGAGACCAATCACGAGCTAGCTGCGTGCCATACATTATACACGTTGTGTGACGTCCACTACTCAACTGTAGGTGTTCGGAATAAAGTGAACACTAAAAATTTAACCTTTGAAAAATATAACTAGCCGTTACTGCATATAATTCAACATTAACTATAGTTGCCTTACTGCTTGTATGGTTGGCAGCGAAATAACACAACATAGTTCCGTGTTTATTCGTATTTAAATACAACAATACTGAAACAAATTCAACCGACAGCGATATAATTGTATTTTATATAATTAATTAACTTATTTTTTTATCAAACTATGCAGCTACATGTCGACTGAACAATTTATCTAACACGCGCAAACATAAAGTGACGTGTCCCAGGAGGTTAGACTTTTCCCGTCGTTAGCCGTTACACGCGGAAAGATACGAATTGGCTGGAAATAGATCTTTAGCAGGGCTTTTTCGAGTGCTCACTTTATTCCGAACCGCCTATACTTCTGCCAGGCTGGCAGGTAGACGATGAAACAAGCACAGCTTACCTTGCAACACTTCACCTCACGCCGCTGCTCCACACTTCACTATTGTAGTTTGCCGCACTCTACCCGCTCATGTTCTATACAGGATGTTACAAAAAGGTACGGCCAAACTTTCAGTAAACATTCCTGGTCAGCAATGACGTCACTGTCGTCTTCGCCTCTCGCTACCACCGGAAACAGCTTGCCTATCCGCTGACGTTACTGTCTCCGATGTGCCGGAACCGAACTCTAAACTGTACTCTTCCTCCTTTGGATAATTTTACCCTTGTAGATAGGTACCCTAGATTTTTGCGGAATGATTCCTGCAACATTGTGATTCCGTGCCTAACGCACAAATATACAACTCTTCTTCGTGGTTATAAGCAGTTTGTGTTTGCGGAGAGTCGTCTCTCATTTGACTGGGCCCATCAGAACAAGGTTACTGCGACACTGCACGTCTGTTACTTGCATGTACAACCCCAAGACGCTGAGAGGTAAGAAAACATCCCATCGCTAGCCTTGAAGCATAGGCGCAATCGCGCAACTAAGACACTGAAACAAGTTGGTACAAATATTTTTCGCGAAAATCCATAGGTTGCATTTCTTCAAATATTAAATTAAAAACTGGCTAATCTCACTAACCATCTATACATTCTACACACATGTTTATTTGAGGCCAATAACCAAGGGCCTCATTTCTGTATGTACACAGTTCAAAAGAACAATCCACAAGGTAGTTTGCAAAACGCTGCACTATTAAAAAGGCAAGTGAGCCGCTCTTTCTCATAAGCCAAAGTTTTTTTTTTTCCACAAATAGTTATAAAAGTCGTCTAGCAAGAATCATTCGCCATTTTTTTCCTGATCCAAAACCGCCCCAAAAGCATTATTATACCATCAAGGAGAGGAGGAGTAACTAATTTCTCCTTTAATTTATAAAACTGGCTAGTTCTGGAAAGTACCTGCAGCAAACCGGAGAAGAATAAAATGAACTTTCTCGAACATTCTGAAGGTAGACAGCCTCTTGTCCTTGGCAGTGGTTCATAACTTGTTCAGACAGCCCTTATCACGCAGAATCTTTGTGTTTGTATGAGTGAAGCACGGCGCCAGAGCTATGTTGACCGGCTCATCTGGTGCGGCATCATCTCTACCTCAAGACACTAAAACGGCGTGCAGTGGTTTCGCAGATCACTCGCCTGACTGATACTTTCAGTGGTGACCCCACTTTTTTTAAACAAAGTCCACTGCGTGTTTCTAGAGTAGTTATACGTGAATCCTGTGAGTAGTTTTTAGGTATAACAGGCTTGAAAAGGTGTTTTTTGTTGGTCATTTTGATGGGCTCCAAAATTATTTTTCTGACGTAATGCTTAGAAACTACCTTTCCGTCATCGTTTGAAGTGTACTTTCTTTTCGTTCATTGACGCAACGGATACGCACGGGTACGCATTGAATAGTTTTGTTAAAGATAAACGCATTTACGAACACACAACAACGCATTTTATACGCGTGGAAGGCGGCACTCATGAAGTTAGGCAGCATCGCCAAAGAGCAACTGTAGTTTCATCTTACATGCTGTTTCATTAGCAACACGACAAGCACGGCCACACATAATGAGCAGGAACGGGTGGTAGGAAAGGGGAGGATACTGGAAACCTGGGAATGGAGGAGAATTTGCGCGGCTTTCAGTGCACTGCTGGCATGTCTTTTAACACTGCTGCCGGAATTAATATATTTTTTCTGCTACCATGAAATTTTAATTGTTATTTATTGTGCATTTACTCCTATGTAACGTTTTGTAAGTCCGGCGTATGTAAATAAGCTTTACTCTCAATTAATGTCACCACACACAAGAAAATACTGTACTATAGCAAACCAAGACATAGCAGAAATGAAAGGCTTACTTGAAAATTAGTAATATTTGATATAATAGCAGTTAAAATGTGAAAATGTTTATAGACTTCGGATCGGGTAAAGAGATCATCGAGTCTATACAACAAAATGTGCAATTCTAAATCCGAAAAAGTTTAGTGCAATGTGCTACCTAACTAACAATTCATTACGATACCGAACTGACATTAAAACGTGGAACAGAAAATTTATATACAGTTCTATAAATATTCGTAAACTTTTAGACAGCAAGATCAATTAAAATTATGGCATCTATAAGGATTCGGCAACTAGCTCTTCGACAGTGGAGAGCAAAACTTAAATTAGGACATTCTTCGTGAGCATTTTCATGTGAATAGATTATGAGTGTTTATTCCGAACTGGATCAAATTAAAACTCAAACTAAAGTGGCAATATTTTCATCAAACTTCCACGCAGACGTCGAAATTACGTCCCGTTGTAGACTAGCTAGCTGCAAGAAATACGTTACCAGTCATTGATAGGAATACGAAATTAACCATGAAATCTCAGCATCAGTGTTCTCTCCTCATTCTTTCAATAGTCCGGGACGATAGTTAGGCTCGACGTCGACCAACTTGAACGGCATCGTCATGCAACCTCTCTTCGCACGCCCGTCTTTCGCGATGCAGAACGTTAGTTTTCCTTTTTCTTTATACGTCTGATAATTCATGGTGATGTCCAAATTTTACGTTACTTGCCATGCTGGGGAGATAAAGCAAAAACCATGATTTTTTTGGTGACTTCACTCGCATAGACAAAATTGAACTGGCTGATTAATTTTATATAGACTAACGTAAACTACTCCTCTAGTTATCCAAAACCATTTTATAATTACTAAGTCGCCATATTTACCAAAATGAAGTCATTTTAAAACAATCAAACTATAAAGAACTAAACTGTCCGTGCTCGAGATTTCAATTAATAAAATGTGGCAATAGAACTGAAATTATACTAGCGAAACTCGGTAGACGTTATCTGGCCAGTGTATATTTAAAAATAGATGGGTCGAATTGCGAAACCACCCCGTCATCCTATGCCATGCATTCCGTAAGGGGAGGCTATGTTTAGAAGAAGATACGGTGCAGCACTATTTAGTTGCGAGTTGGCAAAATGTGTATCGCTAAAATAGTTTCCGTTTTCAAATACGTATGTATAACCATTTTAAAGGTTACGGATTGAGTTGAATATTGCCAAGTTGTTATCATTTGTACCTATATAAACAATGTATTTGTGCGTGCGTCACTTTAGGGCGAAACCACGTATTTGGTTTATGTGAAATTTGTGTTCGTACTGCCGAAGCGACATAAACAGAAAATTAAATATTCTGTAACTTGGAAAACGCCTCAAACGAAAAAATTTATATTCAACAAATGAAATGAATTCGCCCGAAATTGTTAAGGCAAAAATTAGTGTTGCTCCGTTAAGTTGGTAAAAGCATTACACAAACCATATTTATCTTTTGTTTTGTTGTATTTTAATTGAGAATATTTTTTTTCAAACGTGTATTTAAAACCAGATATCACAACAGCTTGATAGCTTACCTTAATTATTTACATTAGGCCTACTCGTAATGCAAATTTACTGAATAATGGAGAACACTTAGATGCAAAAAAAATTTAGACTGTCAACGTTGCACTTTTTTTATTTCATCAGTTTTTTTGGAGGGGGGGGAATTGAATAGTTTCAGGTAAGATAGTTATGTTATGAGGATGGCCTAAAGTTTCAAGACAGAGAATTGTTGACTTTGATCACTTTCCAGTAACTATGGGATATGCATGTTTGACGGAATTCTACTAGAGATAGTGTCTACAAGTCAAGCAATGTTTGACACGTGTGTAAATATTATATTTTTGCTGCAAAACAGTTTTAATGGTTGGCAAGTATTTTTTTGTCTTTTGTTTGTTGGAAATTATGGTAGTTGTAAAATCTTATATAGTGCCCACACAGTGACAAAGCCGTACCCGATAGTTCTGCAGCACTACTTTAAATTCCAGGTGTACCAATACTCTCCCCATACGCTGACAAATTAGAATAAGACGGTTACCCACAAAACTGTTGCCATTTCTCTGGAATTTACCCACAGGGCAATAGAAAACCACCCGCTTATGGCTCAAGCAGTGTATCAATTGTGGAGCACGTGATATTGAAAAAATATCGTAAAAATTACGATAGGTATACTTTTATTGATAACACATTTTCTTTCGTAATTGGCTTTGTTTGGTTTTTATGAGCTTCTCGTATCGTGGAGGTCCTACTAATACAGCCTACGTAGCTGAATTGACTACAATATTTGCCATTAGGAAGTTTTCTGGCGTGTACATACGGAATTAGGCACAGAAAAATGAGACATGTGTACTTAAAAATTAAAGACACCATAATTAGGCACGGTCAAATACAAATAAAGGTGAGATTAAGTATATCTCTACTCTGCTTAAAAAGTTTAACAATCACGTATTGGCTTACGCCCGGTTGCAGCTACATGATGGCAATGGATAGTTGTTTTAAGAGAATTAGTGCACGGCAATATTTAATTTACAATATTTTTCTCGCTGCAATCATTTATGATTGCGTTTCAACACTTTTGTCATTTAATACTCTAAATGTAAGTCTACTACACCTCTTCACATTGCTAGATATTAAACTACTTCCATGTAATCTTCTCTCCTAACAAATATCAAGTAGCATGAACGTAATTTATGAACTTTTCGCGGAAAGAATTTAATCCCAATTCGATTCAGTGCCTAACGTACACATGTGCAGATCTTCACGGTAAGTGATTGGATGTTTTAACTCTCGCGTTCAATCCGCAAATCACAGACATGCGGTGTTGCAGTAAGATTATTGTGATAGGCACACTTAAATGAGATACGTCACTTTACATAGACAAACTGCCAATAACCGTGAAACAAAGCAGCACATGTCTACGTAAAGCACTGAAACAATCTGGGGCAAAATTTGTGGCTCTAATTATCTAATAATAGAAATGTTCAATAGATTAACATTTAGAGCATGCAGTGTCAATAACTTCTATACGCCTTTTCAAAATATTGCAGCGCAAAAAATATTTATAGATGGTCGTACACCATCCCCCTTAAATGTTCGCGTGCTATTACATACTGTCCGTTCCGCCAATGAAGATATCACGAATCAAGTGTGGTATGGATGGTTCGCGATAAAGTGAGAATTTTTGAAGACCGTTGTGTCTAAGGCAATAAATAAAAACCATTATTTACTGTAACATTACGCGTTATCACCTAGTTATAATAGAAGCTATTCTCACAGAGGATCTCAATAACGTTAGCAAGTATTTCAGTAAATGGCGACTTAAACCTGAACATTATTGAAATATGCTGCTATCATCTAGATAGCCATATAGCTAGGGCCACGAACTTTTCGCGAAAAGAATTTTGCCTCAGTTTGTTTTGCAGTTCTGTTTCATGGTTAGTTATTGGGTGATTTAACTCTCAAGTGTTTTGGAGTTTCATCCACAAATTGTAGACGTGTGGTGTTGCAGTAACCTTACTGTGATTGGCACAGTCAAATGAGAAACGTCACTTCTCAATGACACGCTGCCAATAACCACGAAGCACGTAAGGCACTGAAACAAACTGGGGCAAAACTCTTTTCGCGAAAAGTTCATGGCCCTACATATAGCCAATTAAATACATCAGGCGTAGTTCAAAGGCCAACGATTGAAGTACACTATTAGTCAAAAATATCTGGGCGTTAAAATGGATCTGACTCTGTTATACAAACAACATCTTCATAATACTGCAGCAAAGATAGAAACAAGAAATAACATCTTGCATAAGCTCAGTGGAATAGGCTGGGGAGCAAACGCCATAGTACTACGAACATCAGCCCTTGCCTTGGTCTAACCAGTTGCAGAATACTGTTGCGCTGTGCGGCTTAATAGCGCACATACTGCCAAAATCGACATTCAACTGAATGATACATTGCGGACAATATCTGGGACCATCAAATATACACCCTTGAAATGATTTCTTACCTATGTTATCTAACATACACCTCTCTCATATACTAAGGAAAATTGTTCTGGTAAGAGAATGGCATGAATGTCTCGACATTATTCAACTACCCTTTCATCAGGACTGTAAACACCAGAAACTGGCGAGATTGAAATCCAGAAATGCATAATGGAAGTTAGAAGATAAACTCATTTCTTCACATTTTGACGCTGATCAGACTTGGCGAAAAGAATGGACCTCTTCAAATCCCGATTATGTTGGTTTAATCAGCGATCCATACAGAGAACCTTCTGGTTTCAACTTACATAGGAAATAATGGACATATTAAAATTGACTTAGGACAAATTATGGACGATAAAAATACTGACTTAACAGGTGGGTAAAAGCAGAAAATCCATTTTGCGGCTGTGACAAAGTGTCTCAGACTATCCAGCACATTGTCATGCAGTGCCTAAGAAGAATAGTTGGAGGATCTATTCAAGATAGTCACAGTATCGCCGCAGAAGCTATGAACTGTCTGAATACACGTTTTTAATTTATCAAAATGTGATATATAAAAAGTATGGTAATACAGTATATGTGATTATTGTAAGATATAAGACTAACACTGTACCCTTATTTGTCACGCGATATATATATATATATATATATATATATATATATATATATATATATATAATATATATATATATATATAGACACACACACAGTAAACTCTATAATAAACACTTTGATTGTTATTATAGTTGCTCTGTTTATATCAGAAAGTGGCAGGGAAATAAATAGGCTATAATATACTACAAAGGAAAAAAAAAAAAAACTGACTAGGATTTCAAAACTGCGCAGATTAACCTGAATCACCTATAGAGTGGGTGGTTATGTATCCCCCAGTGCACTAGTACCCCAGGCATTGCAAGATTCCAGTTTCTTCCTTTCTATTTATATTAGTTTTCCTTGCACGCGCCGGGGGAAGAAAATGGAACACACAAGAAGTGGGAGAGAGGACTCACGGTAGAATGGATGCTGGTAAGGGGTTTGTATGTGGGCGGAGAAAGGTGTGATGTATGTATGTGTGTGTGTGGGCGGGATCGATAGCATAACACGGCGGCATTGTTAGCGCAGAGCTCCCACGGTCAGGTGCAGCGCGTGTATTTGTGGTGGGATGTGGCGGAGCTAGACAGAGATAGTGTATGTGAATGAGTGAGAGAGAGAGAGAGAAAGTGAGTGTTTGTGAGTGGTGAGGCTTGCTTTCTGATGCCGCCAAATTACCTGCCTGTCAGCACGGCCACCTGGTGAGAGATTTATGCCCCACACACGGCTCTCCTGCATCGCATCTCGCCTCTCTCTTTTCAGACGCCTGGCCTGCGTTGCCTGATTGAGTGGTAGATGACCACGACACAAAGGGCAGCCTTTACGTCGAGGCCGTCGCTACCACGAGCGTAAAACACGTTGCAGTGTGTTTGTACATACTTTTTTACGACACTTTCACATATGTCCGCTGTGTCAACATACGAAAAGAAATTACACTCCAAACGATGACGGAGAGGTATTTTCAAAACATCACGAAAAATGGGAAAATTTTTCCTGAGCCCTCAAAATGGCTAAACACAGCCTTTTCAGCACTTTATATACGAAAAAAAAAAACACTCTTGAGATTCGTGTGAAACTACTCTCCAAACATGCAATGGACTTTGCTTAAAATTTTCCACCAATAAAAAGATGGGTCACCAATTAACATTTTAAGCGAGTGATTTATAGTACCACTGCGCACGTTTCTGTGTCTTACACTAGAGGTGATACTGCACCAGACGAACATGCCAACATCGCCCTTGGCGCCGTGCCTCACTCTCACAAACACAAGGTCAGGCGGGCGCTTTGAGGTAACTTTACAGATAGAGTGACTTTGTTTGTGAGAAGCACAAAACGAATGGAGCAGTAAGAGCACCGCTGACTGGCGTGTGTATTACGATATCTTCTGCACGCGCAATTCACTCATCTTTAATGCCGTGGTTTACTAGTATTCTTGTGTATAGGACTTCACGTAGTGACTGTATTATTTTTAATGTAGAAAGTGTGGTACAAAGTCCAGCGCATGCTTCTATTTTTGAGTAACTCGAATACTTTTAGAATTTATTGGTTTGTGGACATACCACGCTATTGCTCATGTGAGCAATGGCATATGTCCACAAACCAATAAATTCTAATTGTAAACTCCTATTGCAACAAACGTTTAAAAATCTCAACTCGAATACTGTTGGTATTTTCACAGATATGGCAGCCTGCCAAAACAACAGTTTCTAGGCATTTTGAGCGGATAAAAAAACCGCAGTATGAATTAATATACGTAGTGATTATTTAAACATATGGAATCATAGTTTGGAGTCTGTGTTCTTTTCTTATAGATATACAGGTGTATTGTACTTTCTGGAGTTTCGTCACAAGAAGAATATCCGTAACTCGCTGCAGTACATTTCAAGCCCAGGATGGCATCTGCCTTAAACTCAACACTCCGCCAGGTTTTACATAAAAATATCCATTGCTGTTTGGAGAATTACTTATGTACCAGCTTTTTTCGTTGCCTTGTGCGCACATCTGCAGATCTGCATCATTGTGTACAGGTGTCATTACATGACTGGGCCAATCAGAACAAGGATACTTACTGCAACACCACTCGTCTGTGATTAGCGGGTGGAGCCCCAAGACACTGGGAGTTAAAAATATGAAATCACTGATAATGAAACAGTGTTGCAGATATTTACACAAGGTTCCGGAAAAAGTTGTAGAAAAGTTCTGCTCACCAAAAACCTGTGGCTCTAATAAAAATTAAATATAATTTAACTGGGTGTCAGGTACTAAAGTTGGCATATGGTGAGTAATATACATATTGTTTATTGCTAACACCATATGTTTATACGTTGCGAAAAATATATATTCATTTAAAATTAAATAAGGGTTTAAAAATCATTTATTTAACCAAGCCTGTAGAACACCTGAAACTCTACAAAAACATAGTACTTCGAAAAATTATTATTTTCTAAATTTCACTTAATTGTACTTTTTGTAAATGCTGTTCTCGCAAAAGTTAGTACTTACAAACTAAACCTAGTAAAATATTTTTCACGACCTTAAACGTTGTAAGTTTGACATAAAATTAACTCAAAATTCAGGAGCCCAATACAATTAGTGGCAAAGCTATAAAATTAGCTTTAATTTTGGCGTTGAATTACAAGATACATTATCAGTAATATTATTTAGCCATTCAAATCATGATTCAATGTTACTAAAACTTTAACGCTTACGTTAACATTCGTACAAATTTGACGTCCTTAACAGTGCCGGTGTTCGCCTAAGAATATCTACGTTAACACGAAGGAAGTTGCACAGGGATATCTTTGACCAACCGCACTCGGTCGGTTATAGGATTCATGAGGCTCCAAACACTGGCTTTAATGACTTTGCAAGATTTCTCATTAAGAACTTCACCTGCATGTGCGTTAGACTCTTATAGGTCGTTCGGGATAAAGTGAGCACTAAAGATTTAACCTTAGTCAAAAATCACTAGCAGTTACTGCACACACTTCAACATCGAAAATAGTTACCTTTCAACTCGTATGGTTGGCAGTGTTTTGCTGGACGTAGTTCCGTGTATTTTCCCATTTAAATTCAATAAAACAGAAATTAAAACAACTAAAATAGACGCATTTGCATTATATTTAATTAATACACTTTTATTTAATCAAATAATATAGGTACCTACAGACTCCACAGTTAATCTTACACGCGCAAATATCAATTGACGTGTCCAGAGAGGTTAGACATTTCCTGGCGTTTGCAGTTACGCGCGGAAAGATACGAATTGCCTGAAAACAGAAAAATTGCAACCTATAGAATTTAAGGAACTACAATGCCGATTGTGGTGTGTACATAAAATACCGCATCACCACAACGAGCCAATTTCGAACTACGGTAATGCAAAATCTTCGCAAATTCATTTTTACTGTTGGACTCTAAACGGTGACCATAAATTTTATTGTTGGAATGTCTGTACCAAAATTAATTACACGTTTCTATTTAACTTATGCATCCATCCGACTACTTCGTTTTGAAGTACAGCATACTGAAAACCCGTTTATCTATGTTGAAGGCTTGAAACATTGTTTTCAATACACATTGTGTCTTAACAATTACATACTCTCCTTGTCAATACGATTTTCTTTTCATACATTGGCACTACAGGTGCATGTGGAATAATTCCTTAAAAATAACATTTATTCCCCAATCATTACAACGCGTTTGTGTGTTACGTGCTTACCAACATGTCAAATGAAATTTTTTAACAATGTAAAAATATTTAAATGTATTTTTGTCAGACAATACACTAATAAAAATAAATTTTTTTACTAGCTTTTGTAGTCATATTTTAAACACAAATTTTGCTAAAAATTAATTGATTTATGAAAAAAAAAAAAAAAAAGTTTGGTCCTGTAAATATGTTATACAGTGACCTAAGGATCGTGTAATTACTTAGCAACGAATTAACAGAATACAATTGTTAGGGGATATCAAAGCAAGCTTTTATTCGTATTTTGTTAGCTTAGCTGTCATTTTGCTTCATATCGAATGTACAATGCTTTTAAATTTTGCGCCGGAATAAGGTACGTTTTTATTTAACATCCAAGTAATAAAACGTGCATTTTTTTTTGTGTAAGGCACCATTTGGGTGGAAATATAACTTTGTGCTTCTACGGTAACTTTCATGAATGCCTTAAAATAAGAATAATTAGTTACTGTTAATTTATATTATTGGAATGCACCAAGATCTTAGACGTCATACCCCCAAGTAGTTTAGTGAGAAAACTGAATAAAGTAATTAAAGTATTTAACTGAGTACTGTATATAAGTTATTCTACAACGCTCTGCATAGTAGCGCTAAATGACGGTCACGGCAGAAATTTCAAATACTTTGCTCTACTAGTACCGCGCGCACCATCTAGGGTTCAATACGTGAACTACTTGCACATTCGCCGTTACGGCCACGCTGAACAACTGTATAAAATGGTGTGCGCCGACATCCTAAGCCACATCTGTAAGTTTCTGTGTAGTAGGCAACTATCTGTGATCATTAATACTGTACAAATAAACTGTTTTAGACTAGTAAAATCAACAAACTTGTATAATTTACTATATTGTACTCGTATTTTTTTTTTTTAACGATATGTTATTATATTATTGGTGTAATTTATCAGTTGTTACTCGGTAAATGTTTGATAATTGACACATCTTACACAGCCTAAATACCAACTGATCAAATGTGCGCAGCTATGCGCCCATGTGGTAGACAGACCGCCTAGCGTACGTTGCACAGGTCGCATAGCTGCAGGTGTTTAACGTGAACTTACGAAAAGACTACAAAGTTTATTTAAACGAGAACCAATGCCCTAAGAATGTCACACAACGAACGACGACCTTATCGGCTTATGTCAACTTTTTTTCGCTAATCCGTCAAAAATGTTGATTAAGATGCACTGTTAGCTCTTGTTGAACAATTACAATGATGCGTCTGGCGATTTTATTAATGTATAGCGGATAATATTTATAAATTCCAAACAGACGTTGTTAACAACTTCGTTCACATAAACGTTAGAAGAAAATTGGTCTTTAATATCTCGTAATTTCTTATTTACGTAGAAGGGTGCGTATCTCCCTTAATAGTTACCTTAGGCCATAAGTCATCTGCATGATTTCGTCATATTTTGTCGTCTGGAATCACTTCCTACAAGCTGTCAGTATATATATATATATATATAAGTGCACTCATAGTCGTACACGATTAAACCCAGAATGTTGCATGGCAATGCCTTTAGCACGCGGGTGTTGTGTGTGGGAATTGGTGGGGTGGGGGTTGTCTCTGCGTCGTACTGCCTAAGGGTAGCACTTCTACTTTTCCAGAGGTAATTAATTTAAGTTAATTAGATTTATAACAAAAAATTAAACTAACACGGGTTTTTTAAATTGCTTAATTGCAATATATATA